>VZTL01065587.1:24582-59309 GCA_013400535.1 Scopus umbretta | reverse complement strand
TTTTTTTTTTTTTTTTTACCCGTTTTGCCTCTAGGTCATGCTTCATCTGCTGTTGCTCCTCTTCATCAAGGATGTGGTTGCCATCTTTGTCGAACCTGGAGAAGGCTGCTGTGATCTCATGGTCTGCATGGCCCAGTCTGCAAAAGAATAGAAAAAGAAAGCTCAAGGCACTGAGTTACACTGTTAGGCTCTAACAGTGTGGGAGCATGCCTTTGAAATCAATGTATTATTTCCTCCTGCCAGTGACAAACCTAAACATCCTACACGGGAAAGACAGCAATACAAACCCATTTAGAACAGGAGATTAAACATGTGAGGAAAGATGATAATTTTTTTTTTTTTAAGTCTTAGATTGCCCAGGTCTGAGATAACTGCTCTCCCAGCCTTGAGAGTTTAAGTTACCTGTATGACCAAGAGAAAGCAATAAATGGGTAACCCTCAAGCTTACTCACTCCTTCAAGCTGTTCTTGAAGTCTTCAAAGTCCAGTTCTTTCGTTCCATTCTGCAGTGCTTTCTGCACATCAGAAATCCGCTCCTTCTTCAGCTTCAGCCTCATGAGTGTCCGGTTGTAGCTCTGTTACCAAAGGTATAACCAAACATGGAATCATGCAGGTAGAACAGTGAAAGACAGGACAGAGTGGACAAGGCAATATGGGTGAGCAGATGTTAAGTAATACAGGGAGTTTTTAAGCTTTCCAGAAGCAAAAATACAACATTGCTGAATGAGCCCCATCTCTAAACTAGGATCATGCCTTCAAAGTGACACCAACACGGTAGCCAGGGCCTCCATGACAAAGTTTGCCCTCTGTTTTTCTCCTCCCGAGTCTCCCTTTAGCTGGGCTCCTAGTCATCAGCTGTTTAAGATAATGTCTCAAATTCCATTCTTTGCAGAATATTGGTCCCATAGCACAGAGTTCTGAACTTCCAGGACCTTTTCTGGAATTTGCCCATTTTGGGAAATCCAGATGTAACCCACTAGATTTGCACCACTGTAATGTGTTCAGCTTAGCAAAACAGGACCTGCCATTTTATTGATCAAAGTACACTCTATCAAGGACTGAAAGAGTTTTGTCTGGAGACTTTCCTAGGAAGAAAAGTCTCTCGGAAACACCATCAGCATGCTTAAGTAGCAGGATTCCCCCAACCTCTTCATCCTCATCTTCCCATTGCCAAAGGATCTGGAAGCTTGATTTATCCCAGAAAGGAACTGTGACCCCTGTGTGCACGAAGAAGGTGGATGTGGAGTTGGCAACCATGGTTTTACTCTAGTAAATTCCAGGTAGGTCAGGGACATCCAGAAAATGCTTCAGGATTTAGCTAGAAAGTAGCACAGCTTTCACTATTCATCACCTGCTTCAAGATGTCAGAGAGCTGTAGCTCATCTTTCTGGCTTGAAAGCTCCTCCTTGACTTCTGAGTAGGTGTCATTGATGATGGCCAGAAACATGTTCTAGAAAAAGGGGAAGAAAAGAGACAAATAAGCATGAGGCACACGGCCTGCTCCAGCAGCTGAAGCAGCAAGAGACAGGCATAGCTGTGCAGGGTTCAGTTAATCACGGAGCTGTTTCCACATGGGATATCCCTTGGGCAAATTAAAGTGGGTGAAGGGAAGGCCCACTTCAGCCACACAGTGCTTTCTCACTGGGGAGGAGGTCCTTGCAATTAAAGCAGTGGCTGAAGGTACATTTGGTCCCAGCTCAAATACCACCTTTGGTAGCCTCTCCTGCAAGACCTTACGTTACATTTGGATTCCTAGCACTGGGTATTTAACCTGGTCATTATGAGCATCCCTCTGCAGCCATTGCCTAGGGAGCCAGAGGCTGTTCCCTATGCTTTGTTCACTGTCTGCTACAGAGCCACTGAACTGATCACTTTGAATTCAGCTACCATATCGGTGGTATTCCCAGTCAATTTTAGTCTTCACCTTAAAGGACGTGAATATGGCCCTTAATCACCCTGATCATCAAATCCCCAATTGCAATGACATGCACTTTGTCTACTTTGGCCTATTTGCACTGCAAAGCTATCATAACAGAGCCTTCCTTTCTCTCTAAGCATTTTCACTGCACCTAACTCGATGATTATCAGGACGGGTCTCAAACACTGCTATCAATACAGGGGCAAGGAGGGCTTTCTCACTTACCAGGAGCACAAAGAAAACAAAGAACACATAGGTGACGAAGTAAATAGGCCCAAGGACCCTGTTGGCATTGTCAATGGAATTGTAGTCAAAATCACCAAGAATGATCCGAAACTGGGTGAAGCTGGAGGAGAAGAGCAGCACAAGATCACACAAAGGCACGTACATTTATCCTACCTCCTCAGACAATCCTGAGGTGAACCTTGAACCTGCCTGCAGCCCAGACACTCACAGACACAAGCCAGAGCAGGGTCTAAGTCACTCAGTCTGACTGGTGAATTAAATGTACCCATAGTATTTCAGGGATAAATGGAGCTGATCTGGTTAGAGCAAAAGCGGGCTGCAGAGTAAAACATGGTTTCCACACAAATTTATGGTTGTCTAAACTGTGTTTTGGTCTAAACAGGAGCTAAAAACAAAAACAACTTGAATTTTCCCTTATAAAGGCATTTGACTAACTGAAGCTTTCTCTGGCAAGAAAGTTCATGAGATTTTGGAGAGGATGTTAGTACTGGACAGTGCTCTTCAACCTTTTGCAGTTCATAGCCCCTATAATGAAGCAAGTTTAAAGTCTACCGATCAGAAGTTTGCTTATATGAGTTATCTCTGGTAGACCCCTTAAAGGCAGGACCTGGATGCCAGAGGTCTGTGGAACACAGGCTGAAAACTGCTGCTATAGCAGGTACCTCCATTAACATTGCTCATTGCCTGAGCAGGCCCGTGAACTGCAGGGCTGTCCGAGACTGGATATCTTAACTCCCTTCCCCAACACCCCCTTCTGTGGGTGCTCATCCACCCACTGGTCCATCCCCCATCTCAGGTATCTTGATACATTATGTGTGGGACTTCTCTGGAAATTGATCAGTGAAATGACCCCTGCAAAAAAAAATTCCTCCAATTAAAAAAAAGAAATAAAAAGACAGACACAGACTGTGAAGCCATGTGCAGGGAAAAAGACCTTGAGAGCCTGGAGCCTGAAAATTCTGTCTGAGAAATGCAAAGCTCCATTTCAGATTTCTCGCATTTGGACTACTTAGGGAGCTGGGATGTTTTCCAGGTCTAAGGAAGAGGAATATGGTATTGCTTCCTCCTGTTTAAATTGTCCCAAATCAGTGATGTTGAAATGTCTCCTTCCAATAAGAAATTATGTTTATATCTTCTTCTTTGAAAACATCTACTTAGTCTTATTTAGACTATTATAGAACATATTTTAGAAAACTTCATGCTGAATTTGTATTAAAATTAGCATATTATATGACTACCAACCTTCAGAAATGAAGTAGAGCTTCTATCTTATCAAAACCAGATACATTTATAAATAATATAAATATGAAGTTTCTGACTTTTTCATTTCAGTGTTTAAAGCTATCATCTTGATAAGGTAAATGCATTACTTCTGCTTTTCCCTGTGAAAACCCTGTAGCAACAAACAGTATTCCTTCCAAATCTCTGAATTAAGTGTACTATCTGATGAAAACCAGAAAAGTTTTCATGCAGCTGTTGTGCAGACACTGAAACGATGTGATCAGCAAGTGTATTTGGAAGCCAGAGAATTTCAAAACTCTGGAGCTTCTATCTGGGCCTCTTCCTTATTCAAAAACAAACAAAAAACCCAACACTGAACCTACCTCAAAACACCTGTTTTGAGCTATTTAGTTCTTACCACCAGAATTACACAGAAGTTTAACCTAACTAGGCCTAAAGCCATCTGCTGGTGTATAGAAACACAAGTTTGCCAAAGTCTCAGTGACAGTCAGACAGCACCATTCTACTGCTTTTACAGACCCAGAGCTGGTAGGATCAGCTACTTGCATCCCTACTGATAAACACCAGACAAACAGAAATCTGTCTGTAACCCTCAATTTTCTCACTACATTCTTTTTGCCATGAAGATGTCACAGCTGGAGGACTGTAAGCAACTTAGTAACCATTGTGGCTTTATTACAATGAGATACAACAAGTGTCCGACTGACATTCAGATTTGCAGTTGGAGAGAGGTTGGAAAGTAGTTAAAATTATTTTGATGAAATGATGAAAACATGGGTCTGACTTATACACTTACATGCATTTAACAAATGTACTGAAGTTTTCCACTTGTGTCCCAAAAAGAAGGTAACCTAGCTGGGCATAGGCAAAGAAGACAATGAAGAACATAATGGCAAAGCCCAGGATGTCCTTGGCGCAACGTGCCAGTGTGGAGGAGAGCTGGGTCATCGTTTTGTTAAAGCTGATATACTTGAATATCTGCAAGAAGAAAGAACAGGGACAAAGTAAGGCCAAACCACCAGTGAGGTCAGTCTCTTTCATATATGCACATGCTTACTAAGACAAGAGGTTCACTATAGTACCAAAGCACTGAGAAGACAGCCAGGCTAGGGGAAGGGTGGCTTAGTGTTCAGGATATTTGTCCCAGGTGTGCCACCATCTTCCTGTGGGATCATAAAAATATGACTTTGTTACCTGTGTCAAAGGAAAATATAAAGAGGGACTGCTATAAGGAAAAATGTCTTGAGACCAATGAAGAGCCCCAAGCACAGTCTGGCTTTCCACCATGCCAAGACGCTTTGGTTGAAATGCAAAGTTCATGCCAACAGATGAGTCATTTCCACTTGTTGGGTGGCCATCATGAAAGGAAAACATGGTTTGCCAGATTATCCTCCAAAATACTAAAATAGTACAGGATGGACAAAATTATGTTGTACTCAGCATTTTCTAAAACCACTTTTACACCACAATGTCTGATCTTATCTCCCTGTTCCTTATCTCCAAATAACTGGCCTCAGAATGCAGGGTTAAAAGCTGTCTGGATTTACTGCACAACAGAGCATACAACTTTGAGGAAAATCCTCCTCTGTTATATAGCTGTTACCCTCATTCACTCAGAGGGATGGAAGAGTCAACCCCCAAGCTATCCAGAGGAAGAGGTCTGAGTCTGGAGGCCTGACACCTCCCAGACTCCCTACAATACCTTGATCCAGGCAAAGAATAAGTTGACTGCATTCATATTGTTGTACTGTGTCTGCCAGAATGCCAGGAACTCAAAGTCTGCGTAGGTGTCGGGGTGTTTCAGCAACTCTCCCAACAGCCGGTTCACCTCAATGGTGCGAAAGATGTGAAACCCAATAGCGACGATGGAGAGCTGCAAAGAGGAAGAGTGTGCAATGACCGCTGTGCCTATGCTCTCCACAGAAATTAAAGTGTCACAGAATTCCCTGGTATCACACTTCACAATTGTAGCCTACTGGTGGGGGATGGAAATAAGGTCTTAATGCACTGAATGATGCCCTGACTTCACAGCCTCTCAGGCATCTCTAAGGAAAGAATTTTCTCCTAACAGCTGATAGAAGAGCATGTGTCCATTTACTTTGCTAGTTTATTTTGCTATTGGAGCAAAACCTGCATCAGCTTGTCTTATCTAGACCAGTTTCCCCATTTCTTCATTTGTTTTGGCTCTTATATCTCTCTGCCATTGCTCCTCCCAAAAAAGTGTGGAAAGATCCTCACCAGAATGACAACCACATCCAGGATGTTCCAGATGCTAGTGAAGTACTGAAGCTTGTGGATACGCAGCTCCAAAATCTCCTCCACCGCATAGTAGAAGATGAAGACACAGAAGACAATTTCACAGGCAACAATGAAGAAGTCCCATGCGCTGACATATCGTATAAGCTTGACTGTCCGGATTTGCCAGGAGGGAATGGCACCACCAGTGGCTGGAAACTCAACCACCAACCTTGAAGGGGACAAGAAAACTCTGATAATTACAAATACGGGGAGGAAGTCTCAGATAATTTTGAGAGGCATCAAAGCCGAGTATGAGCTATCCACCAGACCACGAGTGGAAGAGTTGTGCATGTGTTTATGCAGCCTTCTTTCTGCTGCTTCACTGCCCATGATAGGAAAGGGTGAAAGGTGAAGACAAGTGTGACTGGTTATGTCAGGAAGATCAAGTCTCCTTAGTAATCTATGCAACATCTGCTGACACCACTCAGTCCTAACCCCCTGGTGGACCGTATTAAGATCTTTGCATTTTAAGAAACTATGGCATTGAAGAAGAAGCAAGAGGCAGAACATTCAATAGGACTCTGCTTACCTCAGAACACAGAACAGATTGATATTTGCATTATACACAGAGAAATCAATGAAAACAACTCGTGTCCCCCGATCCAGCCACAGCTTCTCCTTCAAGACTTGCAAGGCTTCAGCACTCTCTTCTCTTGTCAGCTTGAGGTCTATGTAGTATCCTCCCCCACTGTAACTGGTTAGTCTTCCCCAGTGAGATGAGCCACCCAGCTCATCCTCAGAATGGTACCTCCACCTGCAACAGGCAAGCCATACACAAAGGCATCACCATCCCAGGCTTGGATATGACGTTGTCGCCAGGAGAAATCCGACTATATCTTCAAGGGACAGAGTAGTTCTTAATTAAAGAGTTGGCACTTAATTCCTATTCCAGATCTGAGCCTACATCAGTTCTTCATTATTGATAGATTTCTGATCTAGTGCTTCCCGGCAGTGACACAACACGACTTGCGATACTATAGAAGGAATATTCTGCAGGTTCCTTGGATATACCACACTCTTGTTTGCATGAAGGTTACTCCCAGGATCTGCTGTATTGCCTTCTACCACGTTGCACACAACCCTCTGCTTAGAACACACTTGGACTCATATTTTCTTATGAATAATAGCTTCTCATTCACAGATGAAGACTCATGTAGCAAGCAAAGCATTATTAAACTGCAGCTACCTCACATTATTATAGAGAAATGTGTTTTCAAGATTAAAAAGATGCATTCCCTTCTCTATGGCCCTGAAATCCAGGAGGGAAGCAGATAGCATCATCCGTTTGATAGATCTGGTCCCAAAGGTCTCTACTTATCATCACCCTCTTAAAAACAAACAACAATCTCTACCTAATTCTCCACTGGATTTTTCATGGCTTTCCAAACAGGTCCCACACTGCCATTCATTCTGCCGTGCTTTTCCCCAGAGACACTTGGCCTTATTGATAGACAAAAAAGACTTGCTGCCCCTGACTGCAAGGGGAATTCCAGAATTATAGGAAAAGCTCAACCCTGGCATCCTGTGGCTCAGCAACTCTTAGTTTAACTAGAAGAGACTAATTTGGGGCAACTAGGGAAAAAAAAAAAATCACAGATTTTCTAATCCTGAACAGCAGAAGATGTACGGAAGATGTACTTACGCTGTTCCATTGTTGAGTCCAAAGGAGACTCTTTCCTCCTTTTCTTCTGAGTAGACATCATAACAGCCTGAGATTTCCTCCTTGAAGTCATCATGGACCACGCAGGAATTGTTCTTCACCTTCAACTGTCGCATGCGTGGGACACCCAGCAGCAGGTTCTCATAATAGATGTATGACTGCGTGCCATGCGCTGCTAGGGACTCATTGTTGTACCACTTTGTCCAGTAAAGATTATCCAGAAGGGGGCCTTGTGCATACTGCAAGAGAGGGAGAGGAGAACAACTTCTTCATAGCCCACATATCAGAGGAATTTTCTTGGCCTGGGCTTGAGATAATAAGACCTGACACACCCCTCTCTACTCCCGAAGATGGAAAGTAGTAGAAGCTTGTGTTGGATATATGCTAAGGAGGGGAAAGACTAGGACTGGTGGAGCCACAAGGTGGAGGAGGGATGCTGGGCAGCAGGGTTGTCGTTGGCTTCTCACAGGCCTGTAACATGGTTGCTGCACCTTGTTGGGTTAGTGAAGAGACAAGGGTCCTGAAAGCCTCTTTGTCCCTTCCACTTCACTGAGCACAAGTCTCAAAGAATTTCCTAGCTTGAGGTGTGAATTATGAAGAGGGGGTGTGCCAGTGCCCTGGAAACAGTGGGGGAAAAGCAACAGTGCCATAGTTCATTTTACTTTTTTAATACAGCAGGAGGCGACAAAGCTAACTGACAAACAATTTCTGGCTGACTGTCAGAGATCAATATCTCAACAACACTCACTGTGGCTCATATTATCCCTTCACCAGTTCTTTGACAGAAACGTGTTAGACCCATTTTCCCCTCTTTATTCTCTTTTATAAAAGTCAGTGCAAATTTTAACCCAGCTGCTTCTTAAAGAATCTATAGATCAGACCAGCTCAGGGATGAATTGCAGGCAGGTTAAGTATGCTGTTCCCACAATTGCCCATTAAAATGGACATAGGCTTGTTACTAAAACACCAGCATGAAGACATTGGACTGTAGGATTCAAAGCCATTTCTGTCACAAGGAAACCTGGAGGTAAGTCCCTTGGCTTCTCCAGGCTGGTATGCCCTGTCTATGCAATGAGCATCATATTGCAGCAATTTCTTTTCGTTATGTCATGCCTGTCTAGCTGGTAGGTTTCTGGGGAATGGACTCTTCTGGACACACACAACACTCAGTCCAGCCAGTATCCTGGCCACAGAATTAAAACTGTATTTTAAATCAGTGGATACTTCGCATGTAAATGATATTGTAACTATTGCTAGTAGCTGGCAAAAGCTTGTGGAAGCAAAATGTCCTTGCTGAAAGCACTAGGCAGCACATTCAGAATATTCCAGTCCAGCTGGGATTTCCAGGGCTCCCCGTGCTGGGCCAGACGTACTCACCACCCAGAAGTCAGCCATGCTGCCGATGGACTGGAAGGAGACACGGCCGTCCGCAGAGGTCTGCAGGAAGAGCTCAGACATCACTTTGGTGTAGTAATAGGCATTGGAACTTGTCATTCCATATGTCACTAAGAGAAGAGACAAGAGCAGGGTCCTCCCTTACACCTGAATATTGGAGCCCAACATACATGTATGTATATACTAACTTTCTGTGTAGCTTATACTATCACAGGTAAGCTCAGCAAGGCACAAGAGACAAAACCTTGGAACTCTAATCATGTTACTTTGTGCTTTCTTAGGGATTTACAGACTTATCTGTTGCATGTTCCAGAATTTAAACTGTCTGACAGACTGTAAGAGTTTAAAAGCCAGAGAAGACCATTGGATGATGCAACTGAATATCCTGGGTAACTTTTTTTTTCCTCAGACAAGATTTCTGAAAGGAATTTTCTCTCTCAGAATGAAGTCCAGGATCTGTATTTTGAAGTTGTGATCTGAATCCATAAAGGTATAGAGACCACCACATTTTCCCAAGTGAAAAGCTCCAGTTAAGTTCTCATCTACCAAGAAACTTCAAACAGGAGCAGGCTCTAACTTCCCTGAACGTGTCGTTTCAACTCTCCAGTGCTGCTTCCTGCACAAAAGTGTCCGTCATGGTGATCACTAAGAACACATCCTACTGTTGAAAGGGCACCATGAAAATAAAGCAGCTGACATTCAAGACCACCCCCCCATGCTTCTGGATGAGTCAGTGTGCAACCACATATACCTCTGTGGCCGTATCTTTGTTCTTTAAGAAGAGTGGCTGAAGCACTGTCTCCCTGGGCCAGTGTGATAGTAACCCAGGTTCATATTGTCCGCCTATCTCTCCTGCCATAGGGTCCATGAAATATAATCCTCTCCACTGTCCCATGCCACAGGTGCTCATTTGTGATCATTAATTAACCTTCCCAAAAACCAAACAGCCATTGTTCTATACACACAAAGCCCATTAGCATTCAGCACAAGGATGCATTAAATCCACCCAAGAACAAGTGTGTCAACTGCCATCTGGCTTATCACCTCAGCCACCCCTCCAGTCCCAGAGGGGAAAAATCTCTCTGAACCCTGTGTCTTTGATCCCAGGAAGCTTCTAGAGCGCTCTCTGAGGTTTGAGCATTCACTGTGAAAATTAGAAAAGATGCTGGGCAGATTCTCCCAGGACTGTGGAATGGTTGGATAGGATTCATAACATGGATCAGAAAATACTGCTTAAACTTAACCAAAACCAATTAGGTCTAGAGCAATAGTTAGTTATTTTACTTGTGTGTGCAGCAGCTGTTCTGTAGGTTAACGATATACCTGCTTGCTGCAGTGAGAGCATGTACAATAAATAACACCTATAACAGAGTGAGGAAGTCTAATAATAAAACCTCACACTATTCCCCTCACACTGCTCACAGAAAAGACACCTACGAGATGTGACTGCTACTTACACAGACAGATGTCTACCAAGAACACAATATAGACTAGCAGCTCTCGCAGTGTGGTCTTCACATAAAGTTCCCTGTTTTCAGCTGTGTTCTCAGTCAGTGTAGTGCCCCACAGACCTGTTGAGTGTAAAGAAGAAATTGGAGAGTTTTGATAGCCATTCTGAAAGGCCATGTGAGGACCTGAAGTCCCATTCCCCAAAAACACACTTGGGAGTTGGATTTTTGTCACTTTTCAAAGAAAAACTATTTTCTTTTGAAAACTTGACTAAGAGCTGTAAAAAAAAGTATTACATAACCCCTAAAAAGAACCATTCCAGCATGAACAAAAGATTTTGGACTGACTGAAACATATTTGCTTTCTTATTTTGCTAAATGACTCTCCAGTTTTCTGTTTGACTTCAATATGGACTGATCTTTCCCTGCCTGTTTTTCAGCTTACTTTTTGCAGAAATTCAGTGTTTGTCACAAGTACTCTTGAAAACATAAAATTTCATCTCGGTCATCCACATGCCAACAGCTGACTTCCTGACAGGATTTCCATAGCAGAACTGTATCTGATGTTAGCTTTACAACTGTTAGTCCATTTAGAGTATATTGAACCATCAGGCCCCAAATATTTGTCCCTTGCTTACCTAAAAACTCTTGCAGATTTTTTTGTAGGCCGTAAGACTCAATCAAATAACCCAACTCAATATTTTCAGCATAAAACTTAGAGCCAAATTATCTTCAGGATGTCTATCAATGGAGCTCTGCTGACTTCAATACAGATACGCCAAATGCACAAGCTAGTGATCCAATTTCTTCACACAGTGAAAGCAACTCATTAAACGTCAGCAGGGTTGATCAAAAAAGAGAGAAACACTTCCTTAAAAAAGGAGCCTTGGTATTTTGGGTTTGATGAACCACCTGACACCATTAGTGTATTTGTTTGTTCTTGCCATAATGGCTTTCTTTTGTGATTTCTGAAATGCTCCTGAAGTTGAAAGGCATAAGAACTTCCACTTGAAAGCCTAGTGATGGAAGCCATGTCAATAGTACCCATAGTCTTGCTGCTTTCTGCAGCTCCTAGAGAGCTCAGCCCTGATACCTATCCCCAGTAGTACGCAACAATCATCTTCCAGCAAGCCAGGATCAAAGGCCACACATTTGAAGTCATCTCTGGCAGAAAACAAAGGGCTTTTTTCTTTGGAGCAAGCAAAAGTGGTAGAGTCGTCTGTGCACATTTACTCCTGTCTTTTCGATAGCTCTTTGGCATCTCAACAGATCAGAGAGCTTTCTGCACCTTCAGCTACCATGTTGCAGCATCCACCCTCGCTCCTGGACAGACAAACCAGTAGCCTGTTCCGGATGTGCCAGACCAGCAACAGAAATGAGAGCCTGGAGAAGATCTGGATTAACTCATGCACAGGAGAGAGCAGCATGTAGTCTACAGGAATCTCCACAATGGAGAAAAATGGGGGCAACAACCATCCATCTGTTCAGGTCACTTTTAAACAACCCCTTTCATCTCTAGATATGAACTTTTAACAGGTTTATTTGTTTTTCCACGAGGCAGGGAACCCCTACTATCCACGTGTTGGGAACAAAGGCACAGACTTTCTTTGCTTTTGGAGCAGGAGTGTACTTGGGAACACCTAAATTCAGGGGCATTCAAATATCCTTGAAAACTTGGTTCAGAGACTTGCCCAAAATTAGACCTGGAGGACCACGAGGCTGGCCCAATACCCTTTCAGATTGCATCCAGTAATTGTAAAACTGTATCAGTTGAGGATTGGTTTCAGCTATTTCTTTAGGAAACATGCCATGGAAATATACCACCTCATACATGAAGCATGTCCCCATCTGCATCTCCTGTGGCACCACCTACTCCCTTTGAAATGCAGCTGTTTTGGACATGACATGTGGAGTAGAAGGATGCTCAAGACTAGAAGACATCCAGGCTTCCTTATGGCATCTGGCATGATGATCCAGCACTCACAAGGCAGAGCAAAGAGAAAACCTCAGAAACTAGAAAACAGGCAATTAATGCAATTTATTTGTAATTCTTGCCTTCATGATAGTAACAAGTAACTGGTAAGAATTAACTGGCAACATCCACATCATCTTCTGAGGCTGCTTTTAAAGCAGACTTGTGACCCAGGTGAGTGACTAGCTCACAACCTCGGGTACAACCTTCCAAATGCAATGGATAGCTGGGTGCCCTTCATCGGCCACCGTGCCACCCAGATATCCAGCAAAATCTGTCTGTCTGTTCATGACTGGCCATGAACAGCTGAGGTGGCAGGAGGCAGGCAGGAACCAGAGGACCCAGAGTTGCTTGGACACAGTTTAGAGAGGAACAGTCCTGAGCAGCAGTAATAGAAGCAGCGGCTACTCACTGGTAGTCCAGCCCAGTAGCCGGTGAGGACAAGAAAAGAACTCAATAAACCAATCTTGACCAGTACCCCCTGAAAAGCTATGAACAGGTAATCCCAAGGAATGTTTTTTTAAGCAAAAAAACCCCACAAACAGTCCTCGGCTAAGCAACTTATCTTTACTACCTCCATTTTCTATGCGAGACACTAATGTGATTAAATGGAAGGGGAGGGCGGCAGGGGAACCAGCAATATTTGGGGAGGCAATGAAAATGATGAGCACTTATTAAAGATGCACAGGAAGGATGCAAATTCTTCAGGGAAGGAGTCCCCACCTCTGTGAGGCTGATAGAGGCCTTTCTGCTGGCTGCACTGGCCTTTGGATCTCATCTTCCCAGCTCCGGTCTGTCCTACAGCCCTATGTACCACTTGCTGGCAGGACACACTGCTGCAGCAGTCACAGAAGAAGGGAATACTGTAGTGTCCTGACAGGTATTTTCATTTGCATGCTCCAATTTCAACCCCAGCATCTCACAAATGGAATTTTGATGTGAAAGTATGGACTTGTCTTTCCATTTTAAGTTTCAAACAATGCCTAGAAGGATATCAGAATAAAAAAGGTAAATGATACGCTGCTTCTGAGCAATCTGTAGTTACCCACCAAGCCCACCCAGCACTGCTCCTTGGCCAGGAGAAACCTCTAAAGCCTCAGCTCCAGCCTCCATGTCAATTAATAGCGTTAGACTGTAACTGCAATGACAAGTAAGAGAGAATTGATCATAGACAGGCTGTGCAATTCAGGACCAGGCTATACTGTTATTCACATGTCCTGTTAGAGGGTACAGCTCTGAGAAAGGTTCTTGCAAGACCAGGTAGCAGAGCTCCTGGTGTTGCTTTTCTTCTAAGTCAGGGAGAAAGACATATCAGCAAGAAAATAACAGCTTCCCTGAGAAATAGTTTATTGCTTTTTCTTCCCTGTTTTTACAGCATTAGGACTTTATGCCTTCTATAAGAAACTATTCAACAAATGCCCTTGCCCAGCGCTGTATCCTTACAGGAGACCTAACTTGCTCCCAGCTTTCCGATTGCCCCTGAATAAGTGTATGTAATATTTCATTCCCTTTTGTCTTTTAAACCAGAAACTAGCACCTCTTCCTTTTAGCTGTCTTCAAGCAAAGCCTTGTCTGATATATTCCTGTTGTCAGTGTTTCAGTCCTGACAGTGCTAGATTTTTCTCTGGTGGATATTTATGTCTGTTCTTAATTTACTGTAACACAGGGGCCAGTATCACTCCATCTAGAAAATGCACACAAAGACAGAATAGTCTCATCACCAAAGCAATAGCTTCTGTGGATTCAGGACACCTAAACTCTGTCCTAAGCTCTGCCAACAGATTCATTGCGTGACCATGAGTACACTAAGTCTGTCCATACCTCCTGCCTTGTAGCAAAGGTAATAGGACAGACCCTGGAGCTTCAGCAAGGCACATGGAATAAGGATACTCCCTCCAAGTCAGCCAAAGATGATCTCTGGGGCAATGCTAGTCTATGTCAAGCAGGTTTCTGGGCTACACAGATACCACGGGGTTTCTACCTTCTCCATCCCCCCACCACCCANNCCTCACCCACCCCCCACTCCCCCCCCCCCCCCCATACCATAGTTCTTCCCAAGAGCTAGTAAATCCTTTCTAGTGAGGTATCAGAGCTTTACCTCGGATGCCTCTGAAGATGTAGAAACAGCACTTGAGGAAAGGACTCGTCTTCCCATCCAAAGCTTTGCTCTGCTTTTTCTGGCAGGGTGGCGGATCCCCCACTTCTTCAAAGTCCTCATAGGGATTCTCCAGGATGGACTTGGGGTTATAGATGGCTCGAATCTTCAAGGAGGTAGATGGGGAGCCATTGTAAACAGGGTTATCCCAAGCTTTCTTCCCCACTGCCTCCAGTTCATGCTCCTCTGAGACTCGAAAGTGGCTCTCACCTCTGTTGTTTAGGTGAGATGAGCTCATGGCTACTCACTGCCAGCAAAAGTACTTTTGAACTGGAATCGTGAAGATTCCCTGCCCAGACTGGAGTTGTAAGCTAGCAGAGAGAGAGAGTCAGTCAACGCCAAACAGCTTGTCTGCCTTAGCAGCTCACGAGAAGGCACACCACCTGCTTCCGACAGATAGCACGCATCCTCGCTCCCTTTTATACCAGCTGAGCCGATGACGGCTGTCAGAGGGGTGGCACTACCCCTTGTTAGGAACCGCCATCAGCCCTCTTACCCCAGCAGTCCTAGGATCACCGACACGTCCAGGAGACCTTCTCTGCTTCCTAACGGAGATAACAGACCCCGATGCCCCCGTGGGAAGAGGAGGCTGCTAGGAGACGGCCCCAGAGTGCAGGCGGGGGGCAAGAGGAGGCGGCGGCTGGGATTGAGTCGGACCCCCCGGGCCGCCTGCAGCCCGGACCGGCTCCAGGGGCAGCTCCGGCGGGGCGCAGTGAGGGCTGGAGCCCGGCCGNGGGGGCTCGGCCCGGGGGGCACTGCAGCTCCTGTGCCGAGCGTTGCGGCCGCTTCAGGGAGAAGCTGGGTTTGCGCCTACAACGTGGGCCCGGTCAGCGTCTCTACAGCATCCTCTCTTTGCTGGCTTATTGTTAAAAGCGGGAGTGAAAAATGGGAGTAAACTTCTAGTGTTGGTTCTGGAAACCAGGGGCTGGACTCTTCCGCTGTTGCAGAATTCTCATGCCACCTGCAGTGCCTGCTGGCCCGGAGGCAAACCCGAGGGAAAAACAGGATTGTACCAGGCAAAACTGGAAATAATAACAACTAGGGCTTGCCAGCGTTCCCCTCCATTCCATGGCCAGCAGCGAGAAGTAGTCCAAGGCCCCACAGGTGCTGGAGGCCTGTGACTGTACCCCTGGAGGGGAGGATCAGGTGATGGCTTAAGCCTGGGATGACAGGCTTTTGTCTTGGTGATGAGATGATAAATGAATGTATAGCCTAAGCCTGGTCCTTCCTCAGGTCCGAATACATAATTTGGAAGAGGTGCTTCTCAGTGGGTGCTGATGGTAGCTATTTTTCTGACACTACCCAGAGGTGCAACATGACTCTTGCAACTGTAAGACCACAGGGCAAGGGTGTATTCTTTGGACCATAATGTTCATACAGGTGATATTGCCAGGTCAGCTGGGATGTGCAGAGATATCCTCTAGATGTCATCTACCGGATGATGGCACTGAGTAGCTGCTTGAACAACGGTGAGGCAAGACAAGATTCGTCACAGGGCACTAAGAAGGCAGCAGCTGGTAATTCGGTTGGCAGGTTGGAGGTCTGGGCTGGATCCTTGGAGTGAATTTGGTATTGGTAGTGCCATCTGGTTTTTATTACTCCATAGCAAAATGAGAGTAGTGGAATGGAGTCAATGGGGTGGATGGAAAGCATTTGCAGACCTCTCCTGCAGCTGGAATGGGGAGGGACGAGACCTCAGTGGAAGGTCACATGCCAGGGCTGGGCATCCAGTCACACCACTGGGACGGTGCAGCAGATATCCCTGCCCACGCACAAGCCTATGGTGCAGAGCTGCTGCTTCAGGGAAGCATGCCGGTTTTTCCCTAGTGCATCTCACCCTGGCTGTGGCACAGCACCGCTTCACATCGTGTTCTCCAAGGCCCAGGTACATTGTAGATCTGCTTTCTTGCTGGCAAGGGCACAGAGCAGGTGGTGAGAGAGGAACCTTGAACTTCTGCGTTGAAAGACTGAGTCACCCACCTAGCCCAGAGGACAGGTCACGTCTGTGTCGCCTGATTTTGAGCAGCCTAACACAAGGCAGAACAAAGAGCACCCTATAATTAAAGAAATGCACATGGTGCTTTGCATGCAGGCTGGGGTGACTCATTCATTTATGCAGGTCTGTAAAGGTCCTTTTCAGCCAGTAAACTTGAACTGTACTGTTAGTGCACGTTTCTGTTTTGGAGGGGAATCTAGGTGGGGCTCGAGTTGTCTATCTGGCTTGCAAAATAGTTACAAGCACTTCTTTGCTAGGAGGCAGGATACGCTTTTGCATAGGAAGCTGCCTTGTTTTACACTAGATGGTGCAGGGAGGTATGTCAGCTCAGGGAGAATATGACCCAAGCCTTAGGACCTCATAAATCACCATGCTATCTGTTGCCCTCTATGGTGTTTGATGTAAAACCCTGTGGAGCACCAGTATTTGCTGGCTAAGGAGCAACACATGTCTAATAGCACCTTTCAGCACTTACACATTTATTCCTTCCAGCGCCTTGGGCCTTATTCACCAACCTTTCATTCTTGTGAAAACCAGCCAACAGAATTTCTCCATTCGCTTTTTTTCCCCCCCTCTGTGTTAAGGTCCATTTTTCAGCAGGCCTAGAAGAAACCTTTCAGAGGTACCCAGGGAGGACTGTTTCTGAAACCAGAATCCACCATTGCAGTGGGATTCATCGTGTTAGGATAAGACAAAGAAGCACAGCCCCAAAAGTTTTCCTGTCAATAAATTACTTAAAATATGACGCGGATCAGAGTAGTTCCTGGGCTGATCACTCATTCACTGCACGGAGAGGTTTCCCAAGCAGAAGGACTGTCAGCAGAACTGCTCACATCCAGCCACAGAAGAATAACAACAACAACAAAAAAGCATATGTATTCACTGCATTTACAGTAGAGGAACTCCAGGTTTGCTGCTCCTTTTTTCAATGGCTTGTTTCTAAGAGTCCATTCTGATACTCTGCGGGGAGCCTGGAAGTTTATCTTGGGGCAGAAACAAGGACCAGGAAACAACACAGTAAGTGTTTTGTGGTATAAAAAGCCACTGTGAAGAAAGGAGATGATTTGTTTGTTGTGACCACAGGGATGAAGATTTAATGTAGACACTGAGGGAAGCCACTGAGCAGGTGAGAGGAAGAAAGCCGTGGAAGAGTTCACCTAGGGAGGGGATACCTTCCCTGCTTTTGGAGAATGTTGTTATGAGTAGGCTCGGTGAACGTCTCTTAGAGATAAGGAGAGAGAGGAGGGAGATAGCCCTTTAGAGATCATCTAGCGTCTTTCCATCACGGAATTCTGTGATGCTAGGATTAGGTCTCCAGTCCCTTGCAATTGGCCTGGGGCTCTCTTAGGTAACCTGTGAGCTATTCATTCCAAGCGTCTCAAGTCTTGCAGGAGGCTACAGCAGCACGCTGCTAGAACAGCGTCCTGTCAGCTGGCTTGCATTCACCCGTGAATGAAACAGTACTTCTACGCTGGAGGGAATAATGACGTTTTAAAGTTAATTAAAAGATTTCAGCTATTGGAAATCACGCGATAAGAGGAGAAAGGAAAAAGAGTTACATTTAAAAAAATCCAACAAATAATCTTATTCATGGTATATTGTTTGCATAATGGCATCAGTGCTCTGGCTTTGTTTAAATTGCTGATTCAAATGGCTAATTGAAACAAAATGCTTAGCATAAAAACAAATACCAAGTTATCTTGAGGTACACAAACACCCCCACTACAATTTTTGGTCGAGATCCAGTTTAGCTAGGACAAGCTTGAATATCTCTATGAATTCTAATTACAATAAAGTGATAAAAATTAAGAGGGGGGGAGCTTTATTTTGGCAACGTGCAATACCATCTATTTCCCAAATTACATTTTAGACTAAGTGGTACATTTAACCAAATCTTCCTGGACAGAGGAGAATTCACCATCCGTGCATGAGACATTATCACTTAGGACCAGATTTCCGCACCTTGGTACACTTTGTCTGGGAGGTGTGGAGGTTCAAGCTTGCAGCGCGTCACTCCAGTGGGGTCTGGTAACACTGCAGCCACACACGGCCCTCCTCAGTCCAGCCAGGCAGTGGGAAGCGTCAATAGCTGCCAGACAGATCTGGACTTTTAGGGTCACCTGCAGAAGTCCACTTCTCATTAGCTGTCCACACCAATCCGTTTGCACAACACAGGAAAAGTCAACTTTGCCCTCTACCCTACACCTAACTTGTACCTGTCCAACTCAAACTGACAGCTGTCCAAAACCTACCTACAAACTGTCCAGATCTCATCCTTTCACTCTAAACTGCTCTCTCCACTGCATCTCATAGACAAGCCTTCACAGAGCCACTCATCCCTCAATAATACTGCAACATCAGCACCTGCATACATGCTTCCCTAATAATACTCTAGCATCACTGAGCTCCGCATTTCCCGCCAAAGCTCCTTTGGTGCCATCCCCTCCCCGAGGTACCGCAGCCTTTCCCGCGGACACCTCCCGGGTGCCATCCCCTCCCCGAGGTACCGCAGCCTTTCCCGCGGACACCTCCCGGGTGCCATCCCCTCCCCGAGGTACCGCAGCCCCTGCGCCTTGCGCGCTCTAACGCCCGACGGCGGCCCTGTCCTCGCCC
This sequence comes from Scopus umbretta, assembly GCA_013400535.1. Taxonomy (NCBI): domain Eukaryota; kingdom Metazoa; phylum Chordata; class Aves; order Pelecaniformes; family Scopidae; genus Scopus; species Scopus umbretta. Next base: position 40,367 of record VZTL01065587.1, on the reverse strand, counting down.
CGCAACACTTCAACTTTTACCTTCCTGACCCAGCATTGTCCCCTCACACTCACGTTCCTTCCTCTGCCCTGGCGTCATCACGGGCTTCACCCTCAGCCCCAACCCACCGGAGCCCTGCCCGGCAGTCAGCCTGGGGCTCCCTTCCCTCAAAGCCACTCTCGTGCTTCCCGCCTCGCCCCAGATCCCTCCCCTGTCTGGGGCCGTGGTGTTGGAGCTGGTGAGGCACCTTGGCATCTCCCCGTGGTGCCTGCAGGCTGGCTGCCCCTCACCTTTCTCCTTCTGAAACCACCTTGGCCCTCACCCTCCAGCCTCAGCTGGTATCAGGGTGGCCCCACCAAGTCACCTTGGCATTCACCCACCGAGCCCTTGCTTAAACCCTCTGCCCACCACCCTTCAGTGCCGCCGCACCTGCCAGCATGCCCACCAAGCCCAGGCAGCCCACATGGTGCACAACCCAGACGACAGGAGGAGGTTGGGGCGGCCGTCGGTGCCACCAGCCCTAGGGACAGCCTGAGCTTGAAGGCTGCACCACCCGCATCACTGTGGGAGGGAAGGCGTCGCGGGGCAACACGAGGCGGCAGATTTTCTGTTGCTTCTGCCTCCCAGTTTACAGGACTGCATCCTTTCTGCTGGTTGAGCCCAAGCATCTTTCTTCTAATTGCACAGCAGTAACACTTGCAAAAACTCACTTCTGATTAGTTTTCCATGCCAATCCAATTGTACCACACAGTCATCTTTGCTGCCTATGTTGTGCCCAACAGGTACCTACAAACCATCCAAAACCTACTTAAAAATTACCTGCCTACCAGATTTCATCCATTCACATCCACTTGCTCTTATTACTTTCTATGCAACATCTCATAGACAAGCTACCCAAAGTAAGTCTCTTTTCCTGCAATCATACTCCCATCAGTGAACACCTGAAGACTCTCATACCTAGAGTCCATCCTACACTAATTGCTGACAGAGACACGCTGTCCTCACCTCAGCCAAAACCCTCATGCAAGGTTAAGACTGCATATGCAGATCGGCCCATTCTTTTCCACCTTACCCAAATGCTCAAGACATGCCCAATCTCCCACATGGAGCTCAGCCTCCCCTTTCTCCTCCCCAGCTTCAGCACTCCCAGTGCCCTCCACCCAGACATCAGGTGAGAAAAGCAGCTGGAACACACATGATCCTTGCATACAAAGAGCTCACTTCCACACTACTGGTTAAGGTAGTCTAAAGGACCAGATGGTCAGAGATGCTGAAATAATTACAATAGGGAAGATGTGAGATGAAACATGCCACAAATCATGAAATAAATCCCATTTACCAGTTGCTGTGCTGAGCACACATACCTTTAGACAACATCCCACCCTAAAATCCTTAATGTGAGGTGGAGAGAGCACCAGAGAGTTCATAAATTCCCCAAAACAGAAGTATCGAACACTGAGTTAGAACTACAAAGCATTTAGATGTCATGGTTAGAGAAAAGTTCAATCAGTTAAGAGCAGACACTTGTTGAGACACTGAAGGTAAATCTGCTTGCCAGACTCAAGAGGACACCCTCCCAGCAGCTCACCAGCCCCCGCTGAAGCACCCCTGAGGGGAACTTCTTTTATCAGTTAGAGATGATACTGGGACACCAGTTACAGACTGACTCTCTGTGCTGAGCAGGACTGGAAGCTCAGCACTCAAGGCACTCACTTCCCCAGCCCTACCCCCCTGCCAGAGGACCAGGACTGAAGTGTCCAGCTTTATAATATAAGCATATATATATATGCATTTTGAACAGTCCTTTTCGTTTTCTTCCAGGAGCTTAACAATCATCACAGAAGTTTAAGGTCTCCCAAATGTCTCATTCTTAAGAAACCTGGTACAACAGAGCTATAGCATTACACGATATGCTATAGTCACTCTGTTGCAGCTAAAACAAACAAACAAACAAAAAAACCCAAACAAAAAAAGACACAGCCATGGATAAATAATTCTACACCCAAGCTCCCATTTTGTTATTTATGGTGCTATGTCCATTCTCTTGGCATAATCCATTTTCAGCAGGTTCTCATGCAACTCATACACAAGCCCTTGGTTCCCACTTCCAGACAACGTGAGCTGAGCTACAGCTGGCAGTTATCCCTGCGGACTGCATCCGGGCAAGAGGATGGGAAGGTGGTCGTGGCAGTACTAATCAACTGTTAAACATCAAAAGAAAAAAAAAAAAAAAACGGACTTCCAGGCAGTGTACCTTGGTGCTGAGTAAGCTGTTTATGCTGCATTTTGAAATTTTTCCCAGCATGCTGTATTTAGACAGAGGCATTTTTGTTACTTTTCATTTAAACCAAGTCTGCTCTGGCTATCTCCATTTTTGCATCACATGATTAGATTTACTCTGCATTTGGATTCACCACCATTCTCATTCTAAGAATGTGCAGAGGCTAAGATAGCTGACCATCTCATGAGAGACTCATTGAGGAACCAATACAAAAGGTGAGAGCTGCTATCTTCAGACCAACACGTAGGGATGCTTACTGACACAGTTCCTACATGTCTCCAATCCATCCAGATAAATCTATCTGAGGAGGAGGAGAAGGTCAAGTGGGACAGAAGTGCATCTTAGACAAGCACAGATTGAAATGGAGCTATAGAAATTTATTGCTAGTTGTACAACACAGTAACAAGTTTCCATAAACATTTGTATGTGTATAAATATAGATTTACTAACATTTATGTATTTCCTAATGCATTAGGGAGCTCTCTCGCATTCATATACTTGTGCAGTGGCCCTCAGTGGGGACTTCAGTGGCTGCCTGCAAACTCACAGAAAATGGCAACGCTGGCTGAGCAGAAGGAAGCAGATGCAGGAGAAAGTTACCAGGTCCTTTACAAGATAATGATCATGTTTCCTCTTTTCAGTATATAATAATACTAACAGATCAATAATATTTAGTTATTCTGATGATGAATAATCTTTACTAATGCTCTGCGGGGTGTTGTTTTCTTAAACCTCCATTGCAATACATACATATGTGCATATGCATGCCTGTGCAAGTATGCACACACATCTACTACAGAATTTTCTGTTCAGTTCCACATCAGCTAATAAGCATTAAAGCCTGCACTTCCAATACTGTTCCCTCTCTAAACTTGAGGCCGTGCAAGCATCTTTCCCCCTGGATTTACCCAGCACGTTCAGTGTAGCAGTCTTGGTTTGCTGAAGCAAATGGGGTCTAGGATGGGAGCCCCCGCGCCCCATGGCTCCCACTGGCTGCTCAGGGCCTCGAGCACTCCTATGCCAGTGACTGTCCAGCAGCCACCCAATTCCAGTAGGGCTGGTCCAGCCTTGGCAAGCCCTGATATGACATGGTGGCAGTGCAAGAACCAGAATCTGGCTAAAGCTCTGATGCAGCATCTCTGCAGCCAGCATGCTCTGTGCTCCTAGAGGCGTTCTGGGCAAACATTGCACTGGCGTTACCAAAAGGCAAGTCCATCTTTGAAACACTGTGGGCAGGGATGAACACCCAGGTAGGCACCACACCTGAAGAAGCACAAGTGCCCTAAGGTGTTCAATAAGCGTGATGAGAGGAAGGGATGCTGATCTCTCTTCCTTTGTTTGCTCCTGGAAGGGCACAGGCGGGTTTTTAAACACCTGTTTGGAAGGCCTGTTCCTCTGAACCCTTCACGCTAGCCACTGGCTATTCAGACAGACAGCTTGCTGCTTTCCCTCAATGTCGCTACACACAAAGTGAAGAACCAGCCAGTAAGCGGCATGTTATACAGCTAAAGAGAAATCATTATACCATAAAGGCTTTTCCAGTAATCAGGAATCCTTAGCCTCTGCATAGCCCATTCCCTTAGAGGACTTACAGGTTACATGAACAGGAAAGAAAATGAAAGCAGGCACAGAGGTGAAGAAACTGGCTGGATCTTCCATGGCAGGCAAAGACAGCCGAGCAGGAAGACCTCTAGACTCCTGTCCCACCAGGTTCCTGGCAGACGCACCCTGCCTTTCTGTAGCTCAACCCCAATAGGAAGAGGTCCACATCCCAGAATTCAATACCTTGTCTGTTCAGTCCCAAAGAAGCCTTCCATACTGGCACTTCGTATGCTTCTGTGATAAGGTAGCGTAAGGAGCAGTTTAAGTGTACAGAAATAGGAAGAGCTACTTGAAGAGAAGAAGCTTACAAAACCGTACAGGCCTAAGCTGGTGAAAGTTGTGCTAATGCATAAGCTAACACACAGGAAAAACTAACAGGAAGCATCAGAAGCGAGAGATGAGATGGAACTTTCCATCAGCTTTGTTAACAGAAGGAAGCACAATGGAAAACAGTATCATTACATACACCTTCCTGATGGAATACCATAATTCATATAATGGGAGACTAGTAAAAGGTGATCTGTGTTGTGACATCTTTTCCCTCCTCATAAACTTGTGCTCCTGCCAGTGTTCCCACCTTTAGACGCACCGGCATCTTTTTAAGCATTTAGTCTCTGAAGCGTAGGTAAGGCCTATGCTCTTCTCAGCTCATTGACAGCAAATATTGCTTTGAAGTATCGTGCGGTTTCATTAGCTATTATTTGTACTTTACTGCTTTTCATCTGCTCACCAATTACAGGCCTACGAGTTTGGTAAAGCTCTTAAACTCACTATTGTGACCACCTAGTTTTGCAGGGCAGCTCCCAGGAATTTTATAGCACGTGGCTCTTGTCTACAAAGAGGCCCAGGGCTGCTCTGTTTGGGAAAGCTCACTGGAAGCATCGCTGACCTTTTCTGACCTTCTGGATGCATCCCGTGAGGATGGTGTTCAAAGCCCGTAGCAACCTGGGTCCAGCCCACCTCGCGCACTTGCCCCCCGGACTGGGGCACAATCCAGCAGCTGAGATCTCTGCAGGACGCTTCGAGGGCTGCGGCCCTACACTTCCAGTTTTTGCTGGGCTTTGGCAAGCCTGCGGGAATCAAAGGACCAGGTACGTCTCTCAAGTTCTCCCCTTCCCCCGTAAACAGCCAAAACGTAAAATTCTCTGGGAACACGCGACCGCATTGAACAGGAAGGCGGCAGCTTGACGGGAAGGAGGAGGGCAGACCCACCAGCAGAGCCCGGGCGAGGCGGCAGCGGGGCCTTGCCCTCTCCCATCCCCGCTCCCCCGAGCTGCGGCCCCGCTCGGCAGGCGGGCGGGCTCCCACCCCCGCCGGGCTCTGGGCCCCGGCACCTCCAGGCGCCGCCGGGTGGCAGCAGCGCTCCGCCCGCCCGCGGCGGCCGGCAGAGCCGCCCAGCCCCACGCCCGAGAGGCCTGGGGGGGGGCGTGCTGACACGCAGGACCCGCTTGTGAGCCGTGGGTCAAGGGGCTGCCGGGTGCTCTTCACCCCGGCCGGGTAACGCCGTTTTCCCACCGCGACCGTCGCTTCGGGTGGTCCTTCCACAGGAGCGGAGGCGGCCCAGGCCTCCGACCCACGCGCGGCAAAGCCCGTGTGCGAGGGCAGCCGCCTACAGCTGGCCCAGGGGGCCTCCAGTGACATGGTTTTGGGGCTGCTGCCTTCTCCACAGGGGTCCGCCCGGTCCCAGGCACGTTATGGGTGGAGGGGGAGATGGCACTTCTGGGTGGCAGCAAACCATCACATCCGCCGACTTCCCCAGAAGCCCGCCCGTGTCAGGGCAGAGGACAGCAGGAGGGAGGCACAGGCTACACCGCCGTCCCAGCCGGATGAGCACAACCGGTGAGCCGGAGTTAGGCCTGATGGAAATCTCGCTTACAGCAACCTAACCCTGTTCCCTCTTGTTCAGTGCAGAGAGGAAGCAGATTACTGTCTCCTTCCAGCCTTGTCCTTGCTTCCCTTCATTTCTCCTGTGGCTGCCACCAACCAGCTCCTGCAGGCTGAGCACACACCTTGCATTCCTTCCTATTTTCCTCACTCCCTTCTGAACTGTCCCAAAATCTGCTCCCTCTCCGGGGGCACGGTGCCCACTGCTGAGCACATTTCTCCAGCTGGTGCCTTCCTGGTGTCGGGATGACTTCACATAGTGACCTCTGCTGCTCCTGCTGCCACAGCCCAAGCTTTGTTAGCTTATTTAGCAACCCTCTGGCGCTGCTGACTCGGGTTCAGCTGCAGCTCCACAAGGCCTCCTGGGCCAGGCAGCGCAGGACGGTTGCCTGGGCACTCGCTGCCTCGTCCCCTTTGTGCAGCTGGTCCTGCCTGCACAGCCCCCTCCTCAGTTGGCTCCTGCTGCCTGGGAACCACATCCCCCGCAAGCCACAAGCACCAGGAATCCCAGTCCCACCAACACTCACCTCCCACACCAGATTGGTGTTGTCCTCTGCCAAACTCAGTCAATTGCTGCCTACTCTGTCACCCTGGTTAATAAAGACAACATGGGCAGAGCCACTACAGGCCCAACAAGGCCTGTCCTGTCGCTACCAGGACAGAGCTACAGAGACATCTACCAACTAGGTAGGAGACAGCCAGTCTTCTTCAAGAGCTAGGCAGAGCATTCAGCTATCAGTCCTGCCTGAGGACCAGTGCAGGTGTTTGGAATGAAGGGAGAGCAATTTATTCCACCTGGGAAAGCTTTTTCTGGCAGGTCGCTGCTCCCTGCGCATCATTCACATGCTGCAGCTTGAGAGGCAGACACGTGCCACAGTCCCCACCAGCAGCCACCTGTGGAAAGTTGCCAGGCTCTTTGCAATTAAATCATTGTATGTTGATAGGGGCTGGGTGAGACCTTGGGAACACTCCCACCTCTCAGGGCCTTCCGGCAGGGACAGACAATGCAGATATCCCATGTAGATAATTTAGGGAAAGTCCAATGGGTGGGGCTGGGGGGATAAAACTGGATTAGCAGTTCAAACTTACATCCTCAGCACTGGTTAACTGTCATGTAACTCATACCTGGCCAGGGGAACTCACCCTGCCTGTTCCTGTCAAGCCTGCAGCAAACTTTAGAGATGAGGCACAATAAGATCAGGGACCTCCAGAGCAAAACTTCAAGCATCTCTTGACACTTGCTGCAGGAGTATCCCTCTGCATCAGGTGTCAACTGCTGACATTTTGGTGCTGGTTTTTTCCCTTAGTTCCTGGCAGAGACTCATGATAGCACCCGTGTGTTGAAGAGGGAGACACTGTCCCTAAAGGTGAAAGAAATGTCTGTGGTAGATGCAGCAGCACCAGGGGAAGAGCTGGGTCTCTGCACCTGACGGCCTGGCACCTCTCAAGATCCAGCCGTGAGCCACAGGGAGGAAATGCAGAACAAGGAGTCCTGACATCTTTGGAAACCAAGGCAGGGACCCTCTGGGCACCAAAGAGCTGTTTTAGTCCTACATCAGCATGTCTTAAGCTCACTCCACTGATTTTTGGGGGGACGGTGCTGGTCAAGTCCTGGCTAGAGAGCAGAGGGGCAGGTTCCTCAGGAGCTGCAAATGATTCACCACCTTTCTACCTTTGTCCACCAGTTTTCTCTAACAAACCATTGTTTCAATGAAGATCATTTGTCCACAGTGCAATTATATCAACTCAACCTGCACAGTCCTGTGCTGCACAGTACATTTTTCTCTGCTCATTCCTGACCATGGCAGCCCAAATAATCCATCAAGGTCTCATTTCATAGGTAGGAAAACAAGCCAAGAAAGGCTCAGGTGGCCATTTGAAAAGCCAGAGGCCGGCATCAGTTTTGGGATTACATGCTACATGTGCTTGATATTCAGGGATGAGCCTGTCACCTAGTTGAGCCAGCTCTTTAAGTATAAACTTGACTGACTGAGAAAGAGGAGGTGAAGGAGGAGTTGGGGCCCTAGCAGTCACTGGCAATACTGCGTGTTCGCATGCCAGCTAGCTATTATCTGTGTTCCAGCGCTTTCCAAACTCATTCTAACCCAGCATTCAGGCATGTTAGCTAGGATCCTGGGGTCTCTGTGGGGTGCTCTCAGCATATTACAGAAGCTGTGATCCGGTGGGGACATCCTTGAGGGGGGATGACACTGCAGTCCCTTGCTAGTGGTTTGAGAGGTGCCATCCTGACAGGCGTCCATCCCCAGAGCTGCACAGCCAGGTGTCACATGTGCAGCCGAAGCTTTGCTGGTGCAGGACAGGGTAAGTTTGACTGGACTCTCCCTGTGTGTTATTTTTTTCTGTTCAAGGAGGCTTTTCAAGTTTTAGGGTTGCTAATCTTTATACATAATTCCTTTTGCAGAGCTGTTATTCCCAAGGCACAACACAGAGCCAGCAGACTATTTAAAAAGCAGAATGGCACAATGGACAAATAAAGCAAAACCTCAGAGCTAAGGTATTCCCAGTGCCAAGCAGAACCAGATGGTTACTCTATGAGTCTTTCCTATGCTACTATTTCCACATCTACAGTTTGCTCTGCTCACAGTAGCACGAGGTTGTGAGCACATGGTCCACTGTTGCCCCCAGACCCTTATCTGCAGAACTGCTATCTCACCGAGTTACTTTCCCAATGTAGGTTTGGACAGTTGACTCTTCCCCTCTAGATAGAACTTTGTACTTGTCTAGTGAATTGCATCCTATTTATTTCAGTCTGTGTATCCCATTTGCCAAGATCTTATTGGAAATCTAAGCAGGGTGACCTCCAACACATTTTCCACTCTTCCTAGTCTAGTACAGTCTGCAGAAGTAGGAAGCTTGATCTGTTCTTCCATCACATATATCAGCAGGGAAATTCAGAGTAGCTGTACTGCAGGTATGGATCCCAGAGCCGTTCCAGCAGCCCTCAGACTGAAAGTGGGTGCTCTTAGCCCAGTTTCCCAAAACCTCCACAACTATCCCCATCTAGGTAAAATTAGGAGGGTAAGAACAGTTGTGATAATGTCATGTAACTCTACACCAAAAGCCATACAATTCTGCTACTTCACCCGTACCTTACTTTCTTTTCTCAGAGGCTCAGAAATCTTTGAGATCTGGCATTATCAACCAGAGAAGGTTGAAGTAATTTCTGTGCCAGCATGGGTTGTTCCTGAAGTTTATACCTGAATTCTCTGCAAACGTGACCCCCTCAAACACAGCTCGGATGAAGCAAAGCGCATACCTTCCAGAACACACGGAATGCCTGCTGTGTGAATGAGTGAATGTGTCAATGCATGTGGTGGTCGATCATCTGCCGCAGCTCTCCAGTGCCATGAGGACCAAACTTTGTAAGAGGCCTTTGTAGGTTGACTTTTTGAATGAGACTTCTGTGTTGGCACTGTCACAAGGCTTACGAGACAAAACAAGGACACTTTAAAAAGGTAATCAGAAATAGCTAAGAGTAGGTATTGGGCTGCAGGGTGCCTTCAGTGTTACCTGCCCAGGATTTCTTTTACACTTGCAACAGACCTCTCCCCCTACTAACACTACAAACGCCTGGTTAACATGGGGCTTTTTACCCACCAAAACTAACATGAACCTAGAGGTCTGCAGCCCATTTCTTTAAGTGAGGAAGTAGATGAGGAAAGGGAAAAGTGTGTTTCCAGCTCCATTCTTTAAAGGAGACAGGGTAGACAGGTTCTTTAAAGACCTGGAAAAGCAGCAAAACCAGGCAGGCAGGTAAGGGCTTTGTTCCCAGTGAGGAGACCTAAAAATGTTCCTGGCCAGAAACATATCAGCTTGTAGCATCTCTCTCCTTCAGGACTCCAAATGTCTTTTCCTTGGCTAGCCATGCATGCTGCAGCCCGTCACACATCATGGTAGGGAGGCACTCTGCTCAGCTGGGAGTCCTGAAGGATTTTCAATTGTGAATGGACGTGCGCAAAGGACATAAATACCACCCCAATGCTACTCACAAAATACAGCTCTTCACTGGGATAAGCAAAGGTGGAAAGGAGGAAAAGCAAGGCTGGCCTCTGGAGGAATACAAAGACAGCTCCCTGCTCTACTCCTGTTGCCCAAGAGGAAAGAAAGCATTCACTGTAAAGGAGACTGAGGTATGGATGTAGGCAAAGTTGGGGGTGGCAGACAGGGAGAGGCACACCCCATCTTTGAGGTTTTCGTTTGTATGCCACTGCTAAGCCTAAAGTAGGGAAGGTTGGGACAAGGGTCCAGCAAATTCCCTCTTTGTCCTTCCTGTTTCTCATACCAGCAGCATGTACACATTCTCAGAGCAGCCCCACCAGTTTCTCCCTGCCAGGTTATGCCTGCTTCCCCTAACAGGAGTCTATAAGAAACCTCTTCAGAAGAAGAAATATCTGGGATTCAGCCAGCAGCTAGGAAGGGAGATGTCTCCCTGATTAGACCCCAGGTTATTTTTAACTTTGAGAAACCGTTGTTTTCTCTGAAATGTTGGGCAGTCCCCAAACGCCCAGGCTGCTATTGCAGCAAGGAGAGAAGGTAGAAAGCAAAGATGCAGAGCGCACACACAAAGAGGATACACAATGGCATGGGACACTGCACTCTGCCCAACAGGAGCAGCAGCAAACTGACCTTGGATGCGCCCTCATCCTTTCCCGGTGCTGCAATTTGCCCCTGAGCTGACTATGTGGCAATCATCCCCAGGGCTCACGCTTACAGCCCCGCATCATCACTTCTCTCCCCACGCAGACGGAGATCCACCCTTAGATGCAGCTGGCACCTTAGATGTGTTAGCTGCACCTAAACCTGGGTGACACCGTGGAGCGGGAGACAGCGTGACGTTGCCCGTGCCACCTAAGCTGGGTCAGAAGATCTGCCACTAGGAGGAGGCACTTCCCCAGGTCCCTGCTTGGCACTTCAACAGACAGCGCTGGCAGCAGGGGATGCTTGGGAGGATGGTCTCAGCCTGAAGAGAAGGGGCAGGAGGTGTGGGCTACAGGTGTGGAAAGGAAGGCACAGAAGGCCTGGAGGAGGAGAAAGGACAGCTGAAATGACCGGAGCAAACTGCATCCCGAAGAATGGAGGCTGCAGAACCGCAGAAGGTGTCACTGCCCAGCGAATGCAGGCCGGGGAGGGTGGGGAAGGGCGCTCAGCATGCCAGCTTCTTGGCACCTGGCCTGCCATGTCTGATGTGGGTAGAAAGACACCAGAGAGCACCAGTGCTGAAGAGAGGGTGGCAACACAAAGATCGCTGTGTTCCTCTGCTCCCCATCCCTTTCTCCCCCTCCTCTCCCAATTTATTTACCCGAGTTCAAAAGACAGCCTCACAGTCCCGAGGGGCTGGCTGAAGTGGCCAAGGGGTGGGCTGTGAGGTCATCTTTAATGAGGGCAAAAATCCAGTGTCAACAATGCTGCCCATTGTATGGCCCTGTTTAGACAATACCGGCTGGGTTCTTGCTGCTGGCAGCCCGAGGACTGGGAGCAAAGCCTGTTTGGGGTAACAGGAGGGGAGGAGGATGGGCTGGGGGTCTGGCACTGAGTCAGGCTGCAAGGGATGGGGCAAAGTGCAGATAGAAGCACCCTATCCCAGTCATCAGCGTGTTACCAGCCTAATTGTCAGTGCTGATAAGATGACTGCACCAATGGCAGGGAATGTAGCCATCCTGGTCACAGCCTGGAGGCATGGCCCGTCACCCCAGATGCATCTGCTTTCCCTTCTGACCCTGGCAATGAGACACCAGTGATTTGCGCTACCTTATTGCCTCCCTCTAACCCCACGTTTCCCACTCAGCAGTGGTGGGGTGGCAAAATGAGCACCAGCTGCTTCTTTCAACTCTGGCCCTTCCCCGGGCAGTTGTGGGAAGACAGCTGGGGACTTGGCCACTGCTGCCCTTCTGCAAGCTCCCAACAGCAGCTGTTAACTGAAGGGCCCAGGTAACCCATACTGAATTTAGCCGTGCTTTAAGGGTGAGGATGGAGCAGGGGATCTTCAGGAGTTTGTGGGATCCACTGAATTTATGGAGCAACAGATGATGTTTTAAGGAGGAGGGGAAACATGATAGAAATCAAGCAAGCGAGAAAGATGATGCCAGTTCTTGTAAACATAAATCTCCCTTTTGGTAAATGCCGTGACATCAGACTCCCCAAGTTGCAGTTTCCGAAGCCAGGTGACTACACAAAAGTCTTAGCTTTACATTTCAAAAAGGAAAGCCATTTGCTACCTCTCCTGGCCAAGGAAGAGTGTGTGAAAATACAACACAGGGTCACCAGATTCCAAAAGAAAGCACAGGGGAGAAAGCAAAAGCAAACAAGGGCGGCAACCCCACAAGCTGGCATCTGATCCCCTAGCATCTGAACTCCCGTGAGGGATAATCCTGAAAGATCTGCAGCTGCCATCACCTTTGAAGCAGGCATTAACTCCGAACGCCCTGTAGTCTGAGCCAGGTCTTGTCCCAACTCATCCTGTAGCCGTGGGCCCCCACCTCCTTTCTCTGCAACACATAACTGTGCCCAGAAGTCAGCTTGTCAAAGTCAAGGGGACCATTGACCTCTGAAACTGCTGGCAGCAGTGGTGAACCACATCAGTGTTCATCTGCTCTGCAGAGAGGGCTCGATGTCTTTGAAGAGCAGATTCTTTATGAGGGGAAGGAGGAGAAAGGAAGGAGGATTGGTGAAATGACTGAAAACCACCCTTGGACTTCTCCTTGGATGAAAGGCCCATGGCAGGATTCTCCTATCCCTAGAAAAAGCTCTAAAGCTAGAATTGCTTCATACTTCTTCAGGAAAACGATGCAAGAGATGCAGAAAATAATCCTAGGAGAATTTTTGCAGACCTTTATTTTTGGCAGAGGGGAAGGGGTAGGGGTCAGCTCTTTCCCCAGTTTTCAGCTTATTCCCTCTTTATTTGAGTCTCCTCTTCTTTTTTTTCAACTTCCAGTTGTGAAACAGAAGAAAAAGAAAAAGGAGGAGACAGAGAATGCTGTTAAAGAAGATAAACAAACAACATGAAACAAACCTTACAAAGCCCTTGCAACAAGCTTCTCTGTGTGTGTGTGTGTGTGTGTGTGTGTGTGTGTGTGTGTGGCTTTTTCAACAGTTTTAGAGGGGGCAACTGAGGAGATTCTCTAAAATTTCCAAGATGTCGACACTAAATGAAATCTCCTTGCAAAACTTACTGCTAAATGAAGAAGCAATACTTTTTCTTTTTGGTTTTTTTTTTTTTTTTTTGGGGGGGGGGTGTTTTTTTTTTTGAAGGGAGAGTAGGAAGGAAAATGTTTTGGTGAAATGTCCTTACTTAGCCTTGATGGTTTTTTTCTGCATCCTGGCACTGTAGTAGCAAGACCAGGCTGCTTAGTGCATCCTGGGAGAGGAATGCAACCGTTCTTTCTCATATGGGCTCTGCTCACAGATAGTGTCTTGTGACAAATCCCACTGCTGGTTTGTGCCTCTCTTTTCCCGAACCTTGATAAAAAACTGTAAGACTCTCTGCAAAAAGTACTTTGCAAGAGCTTTTCATTAGCATAGTGCCTCAGCTGGGTCATGAATCCATGGGGAGGACTTCTCAGGAAGGTGGAAACAGCCTTACATTAGCCCGTGTGTTTTTAAAGAAACCCTGTGCTGGTTCATGGCCTGTGCTGCCCCATGGCATGGCTTTGCTCATCACCACCCTGCGCCATGGCCCTGGCATTGCATCAGCCCATTTATGAAAGACCACAACCTAAGGCAGCAGTCACCAGATGCAGAAGAATTGAATCAGTTTCCTGAGGACGATGGCTGAAGCCAAACCTTTGCTAAGCAGCGTTGGTGAACTCCACCAATGATCTACTTCTGCTGAAAGTTCAGCTGGGCAACTCTCCCTGGAAGGAGGGAAAAACCTGTCTGAAGAGATACGAACTAGAGCAGGAAAAGCCCAGTTTAAGCTGCATTGCTGTGTCTACACTAGACATTTCTGGTTTCCCACCTCTGCTTACCGGTGATCCCCCCTTTTGTCTCAATCCTCGAGCTGCAGGGCTGAGGCAGGAGTCTGCAGCAGAGACTCAGATGGGCAAGGCCCGGTGGTGGGGTCAGGGGTACGCAGGGTGCTGGCCATCGCCTCGGCCAGCAGCTCTCCAGGGGAGACAGCCTGGCTGGCACGGCGCGGCCAAGCCTCCAGCCCACAAAGGGTCAAAAAGCCTTTTGACAGGCAAGGCTGGAGCTGCCACAATCTAAACATTAGGAAAGCAAACTACCCTGTGCACCTCGCCTAGATGTCAATGCCTGAACCTCATGGCCACATTCAGGAGCATTAAGCTGTTTCAAAAGTGATCAAAATGCCAGCTGGAGAAGCTGACTATGCTGTGAAGGGCCTTCCTCGGGGCTGTCCTTAGCACATAAGACTTGAAACCTGCTAGGTGAGCACAGCCCTGACGATGGTCAAGATCCATCTCTCCCTCTCTACAAGAAAAAACATGTGATGGTCACCTCCCAGGATAAGTTGGCAGGGGCACGTTCAGAAAATTTATTCCTGTTGTGTGGGGGCAGCCAGACATGGTGTTAATTTTAGAGGATGACAAAGTCTAGCTGCACTGTAAGTTCCCTTTTAGCCGTGCCCCACGTCTGAGGAAAGAAACCAGTGGGAAAGGGCTCTGGTGGGTCTGAGTGTCTGCAAAACGGCGAACCTTGAATCCCCAAAAGCCTCATTGTCACCCACCGGTAGCATTGCCAGTTCTTCCCCTGGTTCGTGGCATTCAGATTATCTTCCCCATGTGGCATGAGCTGCAGATTATTTCTTAAAATCAGCAAGTACCGCCGCCTTCTTTTTTTTATTTTTTTCCTTTCTGTTTTTCTTTTGGAAATAGCAGGAGTCAGATTTCCTTACGGTAGTTTTTAGCACAGTTTATAGCTCTTCCAACACTCACACAGAAAGTAGGTAGAATCTTTAATTAAAATATCATTTCTCCGCAGTGTTCAGTAGCCCTCGGTGCTGTTAACCAAACATTGAATGGAGAGTCTTAAACGGGACAGTTAAAAGTCCCTCTCTGACTCATGTCAGCTTTTACCATCTAGGAACATCTTCTGACATGGGCTCTCTGTTTTGATACTGTGTCTCAGAAAGCAGGCAAGACTCAAGTTCCTAATGTAAAACTGAAACACAGACTTGTCTCAGACCTCTTCATCCATCACGGTGAAAGGAAAAAGGAGAGCCATATTTTTCCCCCTTTGCTGGACACCTCTAAATCCAGAGAACAACGGGGCTACTGTTGTTTTTCCTTGCCGCTTTTCCCTCCCAGTGACTACAATGCAGCTCACTTTTGACAGCTGCCACTGAGCCAGCCCCGCCGTGTCCGAGCGGGATCAGCCAAGGGACGGACTCCGCAAGATCTTGCTTGTCCATCTACACCTCGTGTGGTCTGCTCCACCGCTTCAGAGTAGCTGCCTGGACGTAACATGTGTCAGGGGATATAGGCACACTTCAGAATGGCTTTTGACATCCCCATTCCCCTCCGAGAATGACTCATGTGTCAGCGGGGGGCAGAGGTTGAACATGGGACCCACCGTGAGTGGGGGAAAGAGTTGAAACGGGTCCTGGCCGGGGCGATGCCACTAGGGCACCCCAAGCCTTGCTGCTAAGCAGCTGGGGGTGCCTGGCACGGTGAGCACACGGTGGGGTTAGGAGGGCTGCCTCCAGGCTCTGCCACCGGCAAGGTCTTCTTCCTAAGGGCCCTCTCTTTCACTTTCAATGGTGAAGGTCTCCTTGGGAGAGAGCTTGAATTTTCCTATGGCTGGCATTACTGGCTAGCGAGGAGGTGGTTATGGAAAATAGCTGATAGCGAACCGAGCTGCTCCTTCTTCCTTCCGCCCTCCGCCAAAAGCCACTGTTTTCCGGGGGGAAAATGGCCAGGATTCTTCTCAAAACGTTACAGCCAACATTTTCCAGGCCGTTTCTGCGTATCGAGATCAACACCTACACAGACACACACGCTTATCCGGGCATAGAGTTGCAGGTGTGCTTGTCTTTGCAGAGATGTATGGCTTTTGGGGGGGG
>VZTL01065587.1:11551-23090 GCA_013400535.1 Scopus umbretta | reverse complement strand
GGGGGGGGGTGTGGAGATGGGGGAACACATCTGTTCTGCAGATGAGAGCTGCGAAGTCATTCAGAAATGAGGGAGAGCTCATGAAAATGATTTAGCTGGCTGCCTCCTCCTCCTCTCAGCTCTAGACCCCAGATCAATCCCCACCCTGTTTTCCTCGGTGGGAGCTGCAGGAGCCACTACGGCCATAAGGGGGTAAAAGTCTTTCTTTCCTCCTCGTTTCCCTGGTCTTCAGCTAAATAGCTGCCTATTCTCTCCCTCCCTCTTCCCCCCAATACTCCCCCCACCAAGTCTGTAAGGGTGGAGCTGTGTTTCACAGCTGTTTTACAGCCCTTTTGATTTAAGATTAGTTTACATGTGAGAAATGACCAGTTTGATTAGATCAGTGTAATTCCAGCAGCATAGGTATGCTGGTAAAATTCCTCATGTCCCTACTATGACTCTGGAAGAAGAGGGTTTGTGTTGTTTGTTGGGTGGTTTTTTTTTTTTTTCTTCTCTGCTGTTTCCTTGAGCTTTCCCTCCTCCTCCTTTGCCCCTGTGTAACTTTGACAGTGACATAAGCTATCGCAGAGGAGAAAAATGCAACTCCAACCCCACGTTCTTATTCTGGAAGCAGCATGTCCATATGGGGAGCGTTACCCGTCTAATTATACAACCAGATCTCTGTTGGGGATTTTTCCTGCATAGACAAGTCTTGGGTCCTTTTGGTAGATTGTCTTCCAGCCAAAGAAGAAAATTGTGCTTTCCTGCCAAAATGCCAGATGAGAATATCTGACACTTTGGAATGGGCAGGACTTTTCCTTGCCTAAGCTCTGGGTTAGAAGATGTTTCTCATGGCTTTTTTTTTTTTTTGAGGGGGGGTGGGGGGATTGCCTCTAAATTCTCCAGCCGCTCAGAGTATCCTATCCTCAAAACATTGATTAGGAAAGCAAGCAGAGGCAACCTGTAGCAGGGATGCAGAGGAGCCGGTCCTGAGCTCAGCAGCTGCCTGGGTTCAGTGAAGGCAGCACACTTCGTGTCCAGGTTTTTTTCCTTTCTAAACTTTGATTCCAGAAGGAAAAACTTAGAGGGCTCCCTCTGTAGAGATCATTTTACTTCCCAAATGTGGGGAATCTGTCAGCTTTGCCAGCTCCTCCTCATAGGAAGGTATGTCTGTAACCCTCTAGTTTCTACCCTTGGGAAAGGGAGGAGTTGGGGTGGCCACGTAAGCTGCCTGGCCTGGTTTTTAATGCCTCCCCTCAGGAAACTAGGCCATGGCAGGACGGTGGTCTTTTACGAATCTGGGTGCCTGCTGTTAATTCAGGAGAGATTTCTATTGGGAAAGGAGCTTTCCCAGCTTGCCCATGCTCCCTCCTGTGGTCCTGGCTCTCCTATTCCTGCCGGCTGACCTTCAGTACCCCTTCACATGTGGAGGCGGCAGCGTGGGCAGCAGAGAGACTTTGGGCAGGTTTCGGGGAGGTGGGGGGATGGGGGCGGCGTGCCCTCCCACCGCTCGCATCCTATGTGCTTGGCACCCCCAGGGTTGAGCCCCGTCGGGTGCCTGGGCTCGGGCCTGACAAAGGACTGCGAGCACCAGCAAGCACGCGGCTGTCATGATGGAGATGGAAATCGGTGATTCAGGGTTCAGTGACCTGTCTCATTAGGGTCAGTCCTGCCCGCTCCTTTTGTCATGTGTGCTTGATCGGGCAAGCTGTCACTCAGCTAGGGCAAACAAGCATGTGCAGAGGGAGTGTAGTGTCACTGTTGCAGGAGGGAGCTGGGAGCCAGGCTGAGCCAACTTGCTGCTCAGAACCTCCTCCCTGCCTGCTGGTGACCTTGGCTCAGAGGACTGTCTTCCCATGCCTGAGTTTGCCCGCGGGTGGAAAGCGGGAAAGAGATGAGAGGCTTAGCAGCAGCAATGGGATAGGATGTCTAACTGGAAGCACACCGCCTGACTGCTTCCATCCACTGATCTCCAGGCATGTCGGTTTTGCCATGTCCCAGCGTGGAGGGTGAGGCAGGGGGAGATAAGGAGACATCCCGGAGGAATCCCCCTGTGGATCCTCCTGATGTTCCCCCAGTGATCCCTAGTGGGGTCACACAACGAGGCAGGATACCAGGAGCAGCTCAATGATTTATAATAAAACTGTGTTTCAGACTGTATTTCTCTCCCATGTCTTTGTTCATTCACAAGTTTCCTTTATTGTCTGCTTATGCATAAGCCCAGACCACAAACCCACCTAAAACACCTACTAATAAAACTGAAGGAAAATGAAAATCCTTGCAGCCTGCAAATGATCTTGCCAAAGCCACTGGTGGAAAAAAGACTGGCTTTCAAGTCTTTTATTTTACTTTCAGCACCCTGTCCACCATCCACCTCTTTTCCCCGGAAAGATCAGGCCTCCTTCCTCTCGGGCCATGACTCCATGGGGTCAGAGCAGGCTCTTCCTGGTGCCAAGGGCTCAGCTGAAAGAATGGAGTCTGCCAGGGAAACTGCAGGCTGCAAATCTTGATACTGCTAGCCTAGTTGTTTGCATTTCGATTCCCTGCATTGGTAACCACCAACTTCTTGTTTGGTTTTCCTTTTTTCTTTTCTTGAAAATGTCCATTGCCACCTCTCCAAGGAGTTCTCCTCCGCTTCCAGCACTACCACTGTCGGCACCGTCACCTCCCGGGTGACCAGGAATGGAGATGCTGTCATGGAGAAGAACTTGCTCAATCACGAGGACTTGGCAGGAGACCGGGGCATGATAGACGATCTCTTTGATGAGACCTACCGGGAGAAGGAAGGCCCCAAGCCCCCCATGCGATACGTCTGGAGGAATATCATCCTTATGAGCCTGCTGCATCTAGGAGCCATATTTGGGTTGATGCTGATACCTTCTGCAAAGATCCAGACGTTGGCATGGGGTAAGCACATTCCTCCGCTTGTTTCTTGGCATCTGCAAACCTGTTTCTTGGGTAGTATTTTTTTCCTTCAGGCCCACTGACTTGGGGAGGAGAAAGGAGGAAGTGGAGGTCTTCTAATAGAAGAAGCTACTCGGCCAACTCCATAGCAAGCTGTGGGAGGGCTTACTAGTGTCTCTTGTAAGGTCATGCATGAGAGGGAAGGATTTGACTGGGAACTAGCTTGACTGTTTAAAAAGCAAACTTTATTCACAGACATTAGGCTTGGTAGTAGCTCACAACTGAATGTGCAGCCACTTCTGGGGTGAAACACAGAAAATGTTTGATGGAGTACGGTGACGGTTCCAGAAAGTTAGGAAGACAGGTGCTAGCAAGAGCACTTTAAGGGGTGGGTGGGGAGGCAAGGTACAGGGTGTCATTTGGCGTGAGGCTGCTGCCCAAAGACAAGAACCCTTCCTGTCCTTACCAGGAGAAGATAAATCCTGCAGAGCATCCATGTGTGTGTGTGAGAGGAAAGAGACAAACTACAGTTGTGCTAAAGATAAAAGTCAAGAGTTAAGTCTGAAGCTCAGGTCTTTTAGCATTTTTACAAAAGCACAGATTAGCCACCATCATCCCAGAACTAAGCCTGACAACTTTCAAAAAATAAATAAGCATCTCTCCAGGCAGCAAATTCCAATGGAAAGCACAACCCAGCAGAAGGTAGCTAGGCGAAGCTCCCCTTTCTCAGAGACCTTGCCCTGGGTAGGAACCAAACTTCTCCTTTGACTGCTTGAAAGGCAGCTGGGCCCAGGGCCCAAGCTGCAGGGGAGCTTCGCTTTCCGCAAGGCTTTGTGTGGACCCCTGGAGGAGTCAAGAAGCCAAATGGCTCCCAGTGGGGAGGTTGAGAGATTGCATCCAGCCCCTGCCTTCCTGTGAAACAGAGCATCCTGAAAGGAAAAGCGACAGTCTAATTTGAGACCTGCTGGCATGGCTTTTGGTTTCAGCGATGCTCCTGCAAAGTGCTCAGCCAGGAGCAGGGTCCTGGCCAGCCCAGACAGGCCCTGGAGAGATCTACCTGGTCTGTCATACTCTGAAAGTCTCTCCTCCCAATGGCTGTGAGCATCAAGCATCACAGCTGGACTGGGAAAGATATTGCTCCCTGGATAGCGAGACTGACTGTTTCCTTCCAGGACCATCTCTGCTTCTCACAGGCAGAGACCTGAGGGATGAGCATCACTGGAGGCCACAGGACTTGGTCAGAGGCTGGCTACAGCATCTGCAAAAGCAGAGGCACCAACGTGTTCCCTGTGCAGCCAGCATGGTCTTTCAGGGGGCTGATTGGAAAGACTTTGCTGGGCCTTTCCCTTGTGAAAACTTGCCAGGCCGTGCTTTTCCCTGGGGTGGCAGGGCTGGGCAGAACATGCAGCCTCAGCATGACCTTGGAGGAGCATTTCGGGGCTCTTGGTCCTGCTCTGTATGTCCCATCCCTGGGCGCTCAGCTGGAGGCTCAGCAGTGGCTGCTGGCTTCTTTCACTCGCTGAACTGGCAGCCTGGCTACTCCAACCCCAGCCAAATATCCCCAGCACACTGGGGCAAGGAGGAGGGAAAAGGTGAGTCAGGTTTACTGGTTTCATTTCAAGCTACTGAGATGCACTGTGATTTCTAAATCCATCCAACCCTTCTCCCTTGAGCTTCCCTGAGGTACTTAAGTGAGCTCAAACACCTTGATCTGGAAGGTTAATGCTGTTTTTGCATTCTGCTAAGTCCCACCTTACCCCAAAATGGTCTCTGAGGCAGTGTCTTTGCAACTGTCTGCCTGTTTGGGATGACTGTGTGGCATCCCATGGTGCTCTACGGATATCCGCCTTGCTTTTTACCTGATGCTAGTCCCTCATGCTCCCTTCCCTCAATCCACTCTGATGTGAAGTGCCAGTTGCTCTCCTGCCACTGTGAGGCACTGTGAGATTCCTTGGTGGCTTCTGGAGTGACAGATGCTCTGGGAATGGGAGAAGGACACAGAGTTTGGGGGAACTGCACTGTTTTGGACTGGTGGAAGATCCATCCTGCCTTACCAAAGCTAGAGTGGCTCCACAGAGCTCCCTGTCCTGCATCCCTGGCACTTGTTCTGGGAAAGGACCGCCCTTCCCTGCATCCTGCAGGCAAGTCGGAGCTTTCGCCTACAGTCTGTTCTGCTCCAGTGCTTACCGGAGCTGGGATACTCTGATCCTCCACAGGTCTGGCTTCTCAGCAAGGCTCCTTGTTCCTTCTTGCATTGCCTTTTTCTCAGTTCATACCTTTCTTTAGCACATACAAGGCATTTGTGGCTGTCACCTCAGTGACTTGCTGTTATTTTCCTGGCACCCCCTGGTAGCAAGGAGAGGACTACGGTTCCCATTTACACACAAAGATAGAGCAGCAGAGACTTATGCTGCTCCCGGCAATACACCATGGGCTCATGGCAGAGCAGCTTTCCCAGTGGTAGTTCTGGAGCTGCTGGGGTTTTTGCTTGTTTCTTTGTTTGTTTTTCAGATCATTCCTTCCTTAGGCTGTGTACATACAATATAAAATTAACATGGCCCCAAATGTCCTCTGCTGTGATGCTACAGGCAGCGGTGGTGCCTGGTAGCTGATCTACCTTCTGTATTTTATTATAAGGAGCAATCCCCTGCTTATACCCTGTTCATCCAGGCCACTGTCTCCTTGATGTTCCTGTCCCTCTGAAACCAGTTATATTGGTGACTGTGTCCTCTTTTGTTTTCATTTCTCTGTGTGCTAATTCCTCTTTGTCTCTCAAGCTCTCCAGCCCTGCCTTCATCATTGTTTGCTGTTCTGCATTGCTGTGTGCATTGTATCCCCTGATCTCTTTCTGGTACAGAGCTTCCCAGAAAGAGCTGGGGTTGTTGATCAGGTGAGAGCTCACCATAACGAGAGCTCTCCAAGCCCTTCCAGCACTATGGCTTTCTAGCCAGCTCCCTTTTACTGTCTTCCCCACTGCTCTTGACACAGTCTTGTGCAGTCTTTCCAGGAATCATGGGCAGATTTCGCATCATTTGCCAAATGGCATAGAGATTGAGTCTGGAAGGCCAGGATGCAAAGATGATTGACAGCTTCCTCTCTAGGTGCTCTGAGTCTCCCAGGAAACATGATTTGCAGGTTGTCTTCCTGGC
Source organism: Scopus umbretta (assembly GCA_013400535.1). Taxonomy (NCBI): domain Eukaryota; kingdom Metazoa; phylum Chordata; class Aves; order Pelecaniformes; family Scopidae; genus Scopus; species Scopus umbretta. The sequence goes on along the minus strand of VZTL01065587.1, from coordinate 17,058 downwards.
CCTCGGGTGCAGCAGACCAATGATATTTGTCTTAACCTGTGTTGGCCTGGCCAACAGTGTCTATAAAACAGTGATGGTTCCTCTTGACGTGGTGCTCTGACAATACCTCAGCTCACTGCGGTGGCAGCAACAAGGGATGATACCATTTTTTGTTGCTGCTGCTTTGGACCAAGGAGAATCTTGCTGGATAATTTAGGCAACTCGGACAGCCTGAAAATCTCAGCCAGTACTACCCCCAGGGATGTGTCCAGCAAAACGTTTACAAAAGGTTTTTTTGTTACTTTCCCATCAAGACTACTGCTGGCAACACCTTCCCACTTAGTGTCCTCTCCAGGCTTAACTAGCAGGTGGTGTGTTTCTCCTCTGAGTGCGGAGGGGAACTTCTGGTTTTGCCAGATAGGAAAGTTAGATTTTAGCAACAGTAGCTCCTACTGCTCCTCCTAAACACTGTTGCCCTTATACAGCCTGCACACATTTCATTGCTCTTGGTATCTTTCTTCTGAGGGTAGCATGACCCACATGGCAAGCAGGGGCTGGGAGGCAAGGAGAGAACAGTCTAAAGCTATAGTTTTCCCTTGCACTGAGCAGAAGCTCAAAGACACCTGCTGGAGCAGGGACACCTCTTCATGTAAACATCCTTGGTGTTGACTGCAGGTGACAATGCCTTTAGCACATTCCTGGCTTCCCATCGTAACTTGAGGTCTGAATCTGGGCCCTGAAGAGGTAATGGCTAGGGAGTCATATAGACATGACGGAATCTGGAATGTTTTGGGTTTAATTCTTGGAGCATTGAGTGCCTATTACTGTCAGTGATCATAATTCTTTGTGTTCCAGTTGAATGGGTCATTGGGAACATCACCTGTGATGTGATGAGGTGAACAATCATTTGGATATTTCAAAGCATGATGTGGAAGATGACTTTGAAACCTCAGCTGATAGAGTTCCCAAGTCCTTCAGTTTGGGGCAGCTTCACAAGGCACCTGTGAAAATCTGTGCTGCTTTATTTCACCTTCTCTATGCTCTTTGCAATTTCACTCCTAGTGGATGATCTTGGAGGAGGTTTTCTCTTCTTTCCCAGAGATACTCATTCCCTGGTTATGCAGTGATCATCATTGTACCTGTTTGTGGGGATGAACCCTCTGAATCATTAGGGTGCTGGATTTTTCTGTTTTCTACTAGGCTTTTCAGTCTTATTGTCCATATCCTGTCACTGTCACAACAACTCATAGGTATGGCTGATGGAGCTAATAGTCCCCAAGTAGGGTTTGGGTTTCTGTGGGCCTGGGCACCATGTATGCATAGACTGAGAATCGGCTCCTTTCCCACAGAAAGTGTATGCTCCTTAGGTAAACTAAGTCTGCTGTATTCAGGCAAGAGGCGAGGTAGCATGGGACTGTAATTAGAGAGTTGTGTCCATTTTAGTGACCTGGGACATGGCTCCAGGAGAAGTCAGCATGAGCTCCTGAGGTTCATGGGCTTTGGATAAAGGCTGTGACTGTTCTATACCCCACCTGAAAGCAGTGGGTACTCTTCCAGATTTTTACATTTCTTTTGTGATTGCTTGTGCTTGCTGATAGTGTTCGTTGCCAGTTCATTGTCATCTTTTCCTGAGGGGGATATCCACAGGCAAATTCTGAGAATTGCCTGTATAAAAGAGATACAGATGAGCTTCCTCCATGCAAAGCTTAAATACCACAGTCCTCAGCCATAGTCATCTTCTTGGAGGCCTCTTTTACTAAAAAATTCCCAGTCAGCATGTGAGGATTCACTAGAGAGGGAAGCCTGAACTCAGGGCTATAAATAGGTGAGTACAGGCCCTAACCTGGCATTTACTTTCTAGTGCAATTGAAGATCATGAAATATTGTGAAGTTGATTTCTGCCCCCAGTGCACAGTTAACTCATGCCTACTTGTCCCACAGTGGAGAGCTGGGTTCTTTCCCCAGCAATTTGCCCACTACATCCATTGCAAGCTGATGTTGTTTTCCAGACTCCCTGGCTGGTGTTTCTCATAGAGTCTGTATGGGTTGGAGGCTAAGTCCAGAATCCTGAATGCTGCTCTCGGCTCTGCCATGAACTGCTTGTCACCCTAGGAAATCTATCTCAGCTACTGAGGTGTGCACCGTAGGTTTAAAGTTGCCCAGAGGTTTTATGAAATGCGGTTTGCAGGGTATAGCAGCTTATGCTCAAGGGAGAATGGTGGCGAGTCACACTTCTGCCGCTAGTAAGAAGTGTCTGAAACATCCAGGAGTGGGTTTCGTTGTTATTGCAGTGTCTGAGGCCAGAGAGGTTCTGCAAATCTGTCATATATTAGGTGCTTTTTCATACAGAATAGCAAACCTTGAGTCTCTGGGGATGGTGACTGATTTAAAATTACTCTTAAAATCTAAAAACGACAAGGAACTGGTCATGAGCTGGTTCATAACTTTCAAGTCAGCGTCATGGGGCTGGGTGAGACCTTCAAGGTGTCCAACGTAAGTACTTTCCTGTCAGTAAGGCCAAAGGGAGACCTGAACCAAACCTGCTGGAGCAGGGGCTCCAGCATTCCTCCCTTCTCCCCTTCCAGGTTTGGCCAGCTTTGCGAGCTTTGCTCAGCTCCATTCTCTTGCAAAGGCCGGATCCCGCTGCATTTGCATGCATTTTCATCCCTCTTCATGCCCTATAAATAGCTATGACCAGTGACTGCTTGGCTTCTCTGAGAGACTGCAGAGGTGCTGGGACGCAGAAGGCAGAGGTGTGCCGGTCCAAGGCTTGCACTGCATTTGGCAGCAGGTGGGGAAGGCAAGGGAGAAGATGAAGATGGGAAGTCACGGCCAGGTCAGCAGACAGGGAAGGTTGCTGTTATACAGCAGGATGGGAGTGAGGAGGGTTCATCCAAGTTTAAGGGGCCAGAAGAGGCTGTTAAGTCAGCCGAGACTAGCTTTTAGCGGATAAGAGATTAGGTTTGGAATGCAGAAAAACAAAAAGGAGGTGACAGAAGGAAGAGGGAGCAGAAGATGATAGGAAATAAAGCCTGGATTATTTTAAATGAAAGAACAGGGCAACAGTGCCTTGCACGTGTCTCAGATTTGATTCCAGACCAGTTTCTGGCAGAGTATCTATTTTCAGGGTTCAAGATAAGCTTGATGAGAGCCATTTGGCTGGACTGAATGGTATTGTCAAGCAAACCAGCGATTCCTATCCATGGGTTTACATGTAAGAATAAGGAGCTGTTTTCATGATTGATCTAATTGGCTGAAACCTGCAAATTTATACCAAGGAAAGAGTTTCCCGGGGAACTGGGACAAAGGTGTCTCTTCCCCCAGGGGACTGAAGGTGGATCAGTTGACCTATGCACAGTTGTGCACCCTTCCCTCTCAGTGTCTGAGCTTACAGGGCAAACCAACTGTTGAATGCCCTCTGTCTTTCTGCCAAACTTCCTGACTCTTCCTTCCTCTTTCTGAGTTAATTTTCTGGTCCAATTTTCTTCTTATCCCCAGCTTCCTAATGTAATGCTGGTATGACCCTATCAGGGTCTTTTCTCCATTTTAGTTCTAAGACCACATGTTGGAACACAGGTTAAATTCCAGAGGTCAATGAAGACATGTGGGAACACGCAGACCAGGGCAGACATGAACACATGATCCAGAGGGAGAGGGATGTGGTTTTTTACTAGCTGCCAGAGGGGCAAGGAATTCCTTCTGACCTGTGTGGAGAGGGAAGGCATGAAGCAGTCTCAAAGCTCAACTGGGCCCAGCAACATCTGCCTCTGCTGTAGGCACAACTTGCAAAGAGTTGTTGGCCTTGGAGTTTCCTTCCATAAATGGTGCAGGAGCTGGGCAGAGGGGGGCATCAAAAAGACCCTGGGAATGGGAGCCTCTGGGCAGATTTTTAAGTCAGTGGTGGAGCTGAAGGTAAAGCCCAGGCTTCAGTGGGATGGTAGGTTAGATCTTTTTCTAGCCAGCTTCTGCTCAGAAAGGGAGCAGAAGAGAAGCCTAGTCCTGGGGTTGAGCTGTCCCCTTGAAGAACATCTAACACCTCTAGGTGAAAAGAATGCAAAAAAGATTTAGTGAGGAGTGGTGAGATAGGAAAGCAAGACCCTTGATTATTCAGGGTGGTAGGAAAGGAGGAAGCTGTTCCCTGGTGGACCGCAGAGCTGTTGCCACAGGGCTACAGCAGTTGCTTTATATAATTGTCATGGTGCAGGATCATGAAAGATGGCACTATGCTGAAGAACCAACCCTTACGACAAGTCTTGTAAGGGGGAGCCTTCTCCTTTGTCAGAGGTGAAGAGCTGAAGTGATTTGCCCCACAATGCTTAGGAAGCCTGTGGTAGCTTGGGCACTCTCACATTAATTTTTATAGCCCCAATCTGTGCTCTCCATAGGTTCCTCTCTTGCTTATACGGCTTTGGGGGAAGGTCTGCCTATGTGTTGCTCTGCCTGAAATTTTGCTGCAGGCTGGCTTGCTCTAACTGCTTCAACACTTTATTTTCCTCTCCAGCCGTTCTGTGTTTCCTGGTGAGTGCCCTGGGGATAACAGCTGGATCTCACCGCCTCTGGAGCCATCGGTCCTACAAAGCCACACTGCCCCTGCGGATCTTCTTGACTATTGCAAACTCCATGGCCTTCCAGGTAGGCACCTCCTCAATGTGCCACTGGTCCTCAGAAGGAAGTGCTCCTCCGAATCCCTGTCTCGGATACAGGGCACAAGCTGATGGAGAGGTTCCTCTCTCTTACTACCTCTTGTTAGGAAACAACCTGCCCTTTCCATCTAACTCTGAGGTGCTAGAGTCCATCTCATTGTCCTCACCTTGTATCATCAGAGGGTGACTCTGAGACAAACTGGGTGGGGAGAGGACTGTTGGCCAAGACCAGGGATAGGAAATCTCTCCAAAGCAGGAATGTACCCTTTCCTCGAGGTGTGGTCTCCCTATGCTTGCTCTGGGTCCTCTGAAAGAGGTGTGGAAGTGCTAAGTGCTCTCCTGGTGTTCAGGTTGCCTCACCCTCTTGCTGCACACCCGATATGGGGGGGGGAAGACATCTGCACAGCCCAGGGAGCCAGGCTGTGGAATTTGCTGCTACAGAAAGACCAAGAACTTGTTGAAATTATGCAGCTAGGGGGATGCTTTTCAGGTTCAGAGAAGTGATATTTAGGGATAAGCCTGTTACAAGGCCCACCACTGGCTTCCAGAGAGTCATCCCAGGTCAGTGATGTTTCAAGGAGAGATGGGTTGGGCCCATTCAGAGTGGCACAAGTGACTGCAGGCAGCTGATAAGCACCTCAAGGATATTGCCTAACCACTCAAGGAGCACTTCACAGTCCACAAAGCAAACAAACTGGAAGTCCTTAGGGACTGTAGAAAGTAGCAGAGATGGCCTTTTAGAAGAAGTTATGGTGAAAATCCAGACTGGCATGGCACAGAAAAATCCTGGTGGTCTCTTGGGTTTGCTGCTGTGAGGCAGCTCTAATGGCACTCCATCCTCCAACTGTACTTGAAGGAACTGCATGCAGGCTTGGTCGTGTGTAG
>VZTL01065580.1:5188-23647 GCA_013400535.1 Scopus umbretta | reverse complement strand
TTCTATGATTCTATGAAAATAAAGCGGGATTTTTTCTTTATGCCTAATATTGATTAATATCTCTTTTGAAACCTCTGGGACATGTAAATCACTATTAATTTCCTTCTAAAGTTAAATGAGATCTACTGAAATGAAGTAAAACAGAATTGGTAAGAATATTCTAACATTAATTGCTGATTTATGCATAATATTGCAGGTTTTTTGTTGCTGACAATTATAAGAGCTAACTCTAAATAAATAACCTGAAAACTTTACCTGTGTAAATATTTACTTTTTCTGAGCAAACTTATCTTAATACTTTATTCACATAATCTTTCCTGTAATTTTCATATGAATTAGTATTGCACAATATTTTTTTTTTTGTTAATTTAGTCTTGCAATGGAGATTATTTAAAAAAATGAGCAGCTACAAAATGAAATGTTCACTGCTGGCCAGGCTCCTTGTTTGTGATTGTAATGAATCTGCAGCTTTTTGTTACAGAACTGCAGAAGTTACTCTGCCTCAGATTAGATTTTTCTAGCTCCCTGATGGTGTCGTCATGCCTTTCTATAGGCTCCCAGGTTTGTTTCATGTTTGTAGAGTGTATTCTGCAATGTGCTCCATTCTGCGTGCTCTACATCCTGCATCTGCAAAGCTTTCCTGAAATATACTACCAAGGAACCCTGTGCTACCTTTCCCCACAACCAGTTATTGCTAGGCAGGCTATGTATAATGGGACATATATTTAGTATTACATAAAACAAAAGCATGTTTACCGATAGCAGGTTTATTTTTAAAGCATCACAGTAATAATTATAGCAAGTTACAAATGCTGTAAAAGAGTCAGCCACATTTCTTTTCAGGACAGATGATCAAGAATTTTTTCATAAACTTTCCTCCTACTTATTGTTAAAAAGCACAGACTCAAATATAAACCATTGATAAAATCAAATCAACACCTGAGAATTTGAATTTCAAAAGCCAATCTCAACTTGCCTTCTCTAAACTATCACAAGTAAATGCTTTCATTATTCTGGCGTAAACATTTTAACTTTTTTTTTTTTTGGTCATGATTTGTCAAGTCATTACTTTTTTGGTTGAGGCTTTGAAAATTGTCCTAATTAGACCAGATTTTATTTTTTTTTTTTAATCTTGAGAAATCAAGATTGTGACATTCATTTCCTTCATTTGTGGTGACAGTCCTTCATTGTGACATTGTGACTTTCATTTCCTGTCCAGGAACTTTCCTCTCTTCAGAAGGCAAGACTACAGATTCCAGGGTGTGTGTTTGTATTTTTATTTTCTAAACGGAATCACACAAAGACTACAGATGGTGATTGAATATGACTTAACAGAGATCTTGCTGTGCTAACTTTTGTCCATTTCTGTGTCTCAGGGAGAAGAGAGAGAGCACAGAGCAGATTCACACAAACACCCTTTTCATGAGGAGTAGGTGATGTAACAGCCAAGCAAACATCACACAGCAGTGAGGTAATTAATGTCATCTTTTGCCACAGAATAATTAATGCTTTTAAGAATGACCCAATACCAGCTGTACTTTTAACAAACCTGTCTTGTTCTTACACAGGTGAAAGAGAGGCCAAAAAAGACAGTGGTTGAATTAGGAAATGGTCCAAGAAACCTCAATATCACTTGACTTGAAAAGTTATGGAAACTAGTTGCTATCTTGAAGTGGAGGACCAGGCCCAGAGCAGGACCCAGACTCCAGCCTGGGCTTTGCCTACAAAAAGAGACCTAGAGGGATCCTAAGGAGTTGTCTCAGAATCCAGGCTCTGCTAAGGAGTGGAAGAACTAGAACTAAATTCGTGAGAGCACAAAGATGGTCTTCAAACAGAAATACATGATTTTTATTTTTAGCCTAGTGTTAGTGAAGATTTGAACACAACAAAAAATTTGGCCTTTAAGGGCTAAAGTACTTGTCATTTCAGCAATGGAATGGTTAAAATCTGTGTGTCTCTCTAAAGTCAAAAAAGAAAGTAGGAAGAATAAGTATCATGGCATAAATTGAATTAGTCTGGTACATATCCCTCAGTAATTTACATAGTAATTTTTGTGCCTTATCATATGATGGTAAGTTGTGGCCTTAGCTAGCTTGGCATGGCTTATACCAACAACTGATCACTAAACTTTCGGATCATTTCAGTGTCACTGCTCTGTGCTCATCATTTTTTTATCTCCTTTCGCTAGCCACGTGCTCTCCTGGCTCCACCTTATTACTTAAAGGAAGCAGTAGGCCTCCACTGAAAGACATTAGAGCATTTATTTTCTGGAGAAAAATGATCACATTTTACTGCCCAAGCTTTTTATAACACCTAGATTATATTGCTTCAGTGGCTGCTTTTTGTATTTTTTGACTCTGTCGAGGTCTTTCAATGTAAATGTTTAAGAAAAGTACATAAAAACAGTAAGGAGAGGCATTTAGAAGTGTAAAATCCCACACTGACTTATTTCAATCATCATATTGCATCAGAGCAACGTGCACTGTGTACATATAACAAATCCTAGCCCCTCTTGCAAATCAACCTTTGGTGAAGCAAAAATTCATCAGTTCTCTGATACTCAGTGTTTTATTATTCACTGTTGGTTTTAGTCTCAAGAAGTCTGCCTCCTAACTGTTGTATATTGGTTTTTGATAACCATACCAGTAGAAGAAAAAGACTAAAAGTGCCATAAAAACATTCACAAATACAAGTGTGTAGTCATTCCAAAATAAGGAGGTCAATTTACTTCACCAAGATGATTCATGTAAGGTTGTTTTACTGCTTCCTTCTGAAAAGTTTCTCTGACACAAAGGTCTATCAGCAGGTGAACATTACTGCAGAAGTAGCATGGTAGCATGGCCTTGGTCACTTTCTGAAAAAGGTGCAAGAAGCAACTTTCATGCCATTGTTCATTAACACTTTGATCACATTAGCAAGGATTTGTTGGCAACTACTGATGCAATAAAATATGTCTGTTAGGGCTTTTAAATGCTTTGGATGTAGAGTCTACTGTGCGTAATCAGACTGGCACTGTGCACTGTTGGAACGTGTTCCATGATTTACCAGTTTGCTCAGGCACTCTCATCTGACTAAATCCCTCTTTCCTTGCAGATTTGGCAGCAATGAAGCATCTTTAACATTCTGTGTACTGCAGCTCTAGAGCTCTTGGAATACATAAGTTCAAATCTTGGTTTAAAAAGCTCCCTAAATTTGATTTTACTTGGCTGCAAATAGGCAACCTGAAAAAAAGCAAACAAAATATTACAGGTAGTGCAGAAGAAATTTAAACTTCCACTTACCAATGTACTTCAGTCTAAGGTGAAGCTTGATTGTGAGTAAGAGCATAAGTCACTGATGCATTCACACCTCATCTCTCTGCAGAGCTTGCGAGCCTAGCAAGTCTGCTGCTAGTAACATAGTGACTACAGGATACAGTGCCTGGACAAGTGACACACAGTCCTGTTAAATAAAGCTCTGTACACCTGTCAGATGGCTAAAAATTTTGGACAGTGCAAACAGCTCATGATGTACAGGGTAACCTGGTTAATATGCCTAGTAACAACACATTTAATTGTTTTCAGAAGGAATCAATCTGAATGACTTGCAGTAGTAGCAGTAACCTGCCAGCAAAACATGACTCTGAATTTGAGGTTAAAGAAAGGCTGAACTACATTAGAAATAACTGAATAATAAAATGTATTTGAGGGAAAAAAATCCATATTTAACTGTGATATGGATATACTGTGGACAGCAGAACAAGTGATTCTTAAGGTCATAATTTCAGATGATCTTGCAGGGTTTGAAAAATACAGAGTTCTCATTGTGTATGTGGGTGTACGTAAAATATGATGCACATTACTCAGGAATACATGTTCCAGGACATATGATATATTAACAATTAGCAATTCTATTGTTTCTGTTAATTTGTCTAAGCCTTAATGGTGTGACCAGTAAATGGAAGCACTATGGACTGAATTGTTTAGATGTTAATTTGACTGTGTCTGAAACGATTCACTCTAATACTACAAAGTGGATAGCTATGCAAGTGATGAAATTTGGGGCCAGAAACAGTAAGTATGGCAGTCTGGCTCACTGTGACTCTCACGCAGGAAAGAAAAGGGGTTGATTTGATTTATGGATTTAAACTTTTTCAGGGATTTCAGGGAAAAATTTAGAATTTTTCAGGGATTATGTTCCTATGTAAGAAAGGGCATCCATTTATTCCAGTATGCTGCACTCTTCAAAGCATCCTCACAATAGTGATTATTCCTTCTGTGTCCTTAGTAAGAAAGTAAGAAAGAATGAGAGGTAGGTATTGTTTTTTCTAACAGCAGCAGAAGTTAATTAATTATACTTTTTAAACCTCTTTACATCAATGCATCCAAACTACCTTAGACAAAATGAAACCTCCTTTAAAGCAAGGCTACCATCTGAAATGAACAATATAGAAAGCAGACTTCCTCATGCAGCAAATTGCTCCTTGCTTAAATTTATAATCATGTCAGCTCTTTGTTCATTCACATAGATTTTTCCTACTTTTTGTTCCTTGCAAAACCAGCATGTGAACTGGATTCTGTGCCAGGCCGTGCATCACCGATAGGATTAATTATTTCAAGAAAAAATTTGTACTGTAGTGTCTTCATTGTTCATGATTTTCAAGCTGAGAACTCACTGTAGCTCTTGAATCTCAAGTTGGCAGGCGTAAAATTGTCTTGTTTGGGAGCTGGTGAGACAAGCAATCTGCATTCCTGTGGTACAGTCAGGGCAGAAGCCCATACTGCCATTTGAGACTCAGTTTTACAGATGTACACTTTGGCAGATCTAACATGCATGCTTGTGAATATGGGATATCAAAATGTCACCATAAACATTATTTCCTTTAATTCCCAATCCTATCCACCTCCTTCTATAGTCAGTACTAAAATAATTCAGTGACATAAGCAAGATGGTGCTTATTGTTAGCAATAATGTGTTTAATATTTCCCCCAGGAATGAACTCATTAAAATGAGAAACTGATCTCCGCATGAGTTTTCAAAATTAATATAATCAAGAACAATAACACAAAACTCCCAGCAAGGGGCACTGTTTCACAAAACGTCCCTCACCACCTATTTTACACTTAAAAAAGAGGTTACTGTACAACTCATTCATTTAACATGAAACGTAGAACCACATACCCCTCACAAAAATGTTCAACCTTCTGTCACTTTTAGATGAAGGTGATCACTTTCATTAAAACATTTCTGCTTGTTTTATTCCTCAGTCAACATCTTGTCAGGTATAGGACTTGCAGTTTGTCTAAATTAAGATATACTTTTGAAAAATGAGACAGAATTTACTTATTCACAAGTGCTTGGATACTTCAGAGAGAAATAGAGGTGTACATATAAAGCATGAACTATCAAATTTGTGGGGGACATTGGAAGGTGTTTGGAGACAGGATTCAGTTTAAAGTCTAAATGTGATATGCAAGGAAGTAACAAATCCTTTGTATGTTAAGCAAAAACAAAATTAGGAGATATTCAGCAGATCCTGTTTTGAGGAGTCTAAAAAGAGTAAGCACAAATCTGAACCAGTGTGCTATGAAGAAAAGAATGCCTTTGGAGATTTTGGTCTTTTCCAAGACTAAGAGGGCAAATAGGAAAACTACAGTCATTAAAATGACAGATTTTCCAAGAAGGCAGTTATAAAAATGAAAAGCAAGGCATATTTCATAACAATCCATTTGTAAACAAAATATCAGTACTACATTTGGTATGTTTTGTCTCAAAAATACGTGACTACTGAAACCTTGCCAATGTTTAGTCATTCTTTCCAAATTACATGTGCTACATGCTGCAAGGATGGCAACACAATCAAACTCAACAAACTTTTATGTAGAACAAGGCTGTTAGCAGGAGGATACCATTAAAATGCTGTTGAGGTTCTGAAGTCTTATCTCACATTTTTCTTACCTTATATTATCTCCAAGGTTGTGGCTAGTACAGTCAGATCTAGCCTACTCTCCTTTACAGTAATATTTCTTTCCAGATAAACATCCTGAGAACTTCAGAAGTTTCTGGAAAATGTGGTTGCCTTATTTTTATGCTACAATTTCTTCCTTTCCTTATGATGTTTCCTGGCTGTTTTTCATATACTTTTTGTAAAGATATTTGTAAGAAAGCATTGGATAAGGACTTCTCTATGTGTCTTATATAATGAATTTGAGAATTTGGGGTTTACTTTGAAGAACAAATGAGTATGTTAAACTAATCAGAGTTCTTCTCCAGTAGTTAAACATAGCAGACTTCAGAGATACTTGCCCAGACATCAGTTGAGAAATGAACCATGACCGTACTTCTTCAAGCGGTTACAATATTTTAATCTCTCTAAGTATTTTGATTTTGAAACAAGGAAGATGCAATAAGTAAAATGACTCTGTTAGTCTGAGCAGCCAGTCAGTGTCCTGCAGATTGTTTAGTTCTGGACAACAAGGGAACAAAGTGGTCATGTAATCCTTTGCAAAGACATAATGCAGAAGCAACATTAGACAGTTTCTTTGCCACCACTTCTAACCTACCTCATACTTGGCTGTAGAGCACTCCCTTCCCTGCTCTGCTTTTGCTATGTTATAGAGCTATACTACCAGCTGTTACCCAGCTGCCTCATCTGAGCATTTTTTCACACACTTTGACAAGTCCAGCTAGGAAAGAAGGCCACATCTTGGATGGATATAATTTCTTCTTCAAAGAGGCATTATGATTCATTTACTTCTGTCTGTAATACTGTGGTGTGGTCACAGGTAAAATGACAACTAGGCAGTCTGGCAGAGCTATGGGAGGAAGTGGCTTTTAAATCTTTTTAAATAGTCAGAGTTTGGTCAGGTCTGGCCCTGAAAGACAGATTTGGTGAGGGAGCAGAAGACTATAGCTGCTTTATACAAGAGAAAATTTCATTTTTATGAGGTCTTGTCTTTCTTTCTCTCCTCTCCATTTTTAGTATTATGGGAGGCTTAGTCTGGATTTCCAACATCCTCACAATTTAGGATGTTCAGTTAAGGAGTTTCTTTTCATTTTAACAAGAATCTTCCATACTATATGCAGTCAGCAAGTACTGTCATGGTTTCAAGGTTACAGCAACGCTTGCAGACCTGTTTCTGAGTTCCATTCAGATTTAGGGTATGTTGCAGAAGTACTGTCACAAACCAACGTAAGGGCATGCTGTTAATGTGATTAAGGCACAGTAAGTGGGTGACTGCTAAGTTGATTTTTCTTCAGCTATTTCTACTTAAAGTAACACATGAAAGAGAATGCTTTTTTTTGTTTGTTTACTTTTATAGCTCTCTTTACTACATGAACTCAAAGGAATGAAAATGTGCTATATACTTTCTCATGCTTAACTCTATCCAGATCCCAGATGATGTTTAAAGGAAGACTTCAAAAATTGCAGGAAGAAATCTGTTGTTTCTCAACTATTTCCTCATCTAATATGCTCAGACACATAACATGATGTGAATTTGTGATGCACTTTAACTCAGCAACTGTTCCTCATCAGGATTTATCATTGTAAATAATGTTTAGTTTCTGCATGCATGCCTGCTTGTACCTCTTAAGGAAGACTATAATTTCTTTTTCACTGCAGATGGATCGTCTGGGATAAATAGATGACTCTTATTGTGTAGGTAGAGAAGGTCAATAACAGCCTCTACAGAATCTCTCCATAAAATGTGACAATAAATAACAGTTTAACCTCTAATCTATATTAACAGACTACCTTTATTTATTGTTTGACTTGTGTAAAGACAAGGATAGGTAATCCAAAAGGAGTAGTCACAATAGAGGCTGATGACCTTCTTTTACGAGAATGTAGATACCAGTGGGCAAAAAACATTTCAGCTTCAGCATCGTGCAAAGGGCTATTTTGCAAAGAAACACTGTGTGTTAGTTGTTGAAACTTTTTTGTGCATTCCCCGAAACAAATTACACTATTCTGAATATTTTCTCTTCTGTGCAGTAAATAAAGTCTTTCATGTTGACAATGCTAATATTATATTTTAACATATATTTGCATTTGTGTTTTTTGTCATTTTTTATTGCATTGTATAAATCCCAGAGCAGGGATCCACTAAGTTCACTTTGAGAAAGCCCTGTTTCTTGGGATAGCATCATGCAGTGACACAGGTGATCATATGGCATTTCACTATGGTTTACTGGCTGAATCTATGGAAAAGTTATTTCAACAAGAATTGTGGATATGAGTTTGGAGTACAAGTCATGAAGGTTATTTTTAAGTGATTTTTTTTTAGTTGAATTATTTCATACAAATAATTTTCAAGGTTGAATACTCCTAATGCAAAGTAATCTTAAGATATTTTCATCTAATTAGTGTTTTAAATCTACTAGATAATCATGGGAAGGATGGAAAGAGGGGGGCAAGAAAATAATTGTATTACTACTTGTAATTCTGGGATTTAGCAAAGCCACTGTGGCATTGGGGGGACAGAAAAAGAAATGACTTCTTAACATTTATTTTTAAGGAAGAGTTGTGCACATTTTGTGCTCTAGCTTATAAATGTTTTCTAATTCATGGAGATATGTGTGTAATTAAACTGTTTTTACTTACTTTTACATTTTAGTGATGCGTAAGACAGGTAGCTGGAAATTCTCTTCAACCTTAAGCCATGTACCTAGAAATAAGAAGTTGATTTTTATTTGCAGAAATACTTATCCACATCTGCTGATTATTTAATTTGTTCTTAAAAATACATCCTCTTGTTTAAGAATACCTTAAAAGCTCTTTAATTTCATTTTTAGTCTCATTTTTCACTACATGAAAGAATCAATTTCTAGACAATTTTTAAATATTTTTTTCTTCCTCTTCCTACTTTATGAAGCCTATTTTGAACACCAAATGGCAAAAATCTCTCATACATGTAAGCAACTGAGAAGGCAGTCTCATAAGGTTTATTAGAGTTGTATTAATGTGAGAGGTGTTTCCTGAAGGTACTGAATATAAGTTCTAGGACAGTTTGTCTTACCTTAGTGTAGGAAATATGGAAAGCCACAACATTTCTGAGAATGGGAGATTTTAATTTTCTTTTCAATTATTCAAGGAGTTTGACACTAGTTCTGTAAAGGTACAGAGTGTATTTTTCAGACTTAGTCTAATTAGTAAGAAATGATGACAGATATTCTTGGCACTGTGGGAAAATTCAGTTATGTTTGTTGAAAACGAGGCCTTGGAAACACATTGGCCTTCCAAAATGGTCTCACCCAAAATTGCTAGTCTTTTTTTCCTCCACTGTTGGCTTTGCAATTTAGCTTTCTGTTTCTCACGTTTTCATTATGTGCAGTGTTGTGTATATCCATCCTAATAAACTCTATTACTTGGAACAATGAGGTTGAGCATAATTCAAATCCTGAATTAAATGCAAGCCTAGCACCAGAAAAATGCATTAAATAGTATGATAGGATTTGAAATGTAAATATTGTGTCTTTTTTGAATGTAAGGTTTAATTAAATAAAGGAAAAGGATACTTGCAAGGACTGACAAACTCAAGGTAGCATTTGTAGATGTAAGTGACTAATAAAATGTGTGCACCATGAGAACAACGTGGAGATTGAACACTGGTGCCTTTGGAAGTAACATACAACTGCCTTTGTAAACATTTTTACTCATTTTTAGACAAACGGCCAAATGGAGGAACCCTAGGGGAAGAAAAATTTCTTTTTTGCAGGGCCAGCAATATTTTTAATATGACAATGCACAAGTACTGAATTTGTTTGTGACTGAAATAGTGAAGCCTTTCTACCCAGTGAATTTACTGCAAGACTATTGCATTATTTCTTTGAATTCTGAAATGGAAGAAGAAAAGATTTCAAATCATATCAGCAGCCAGATAAGTGCGACCTTAATTGTCATATATATGTGATATCAATATGGAACAACTTTAAAGATTTATGGCTGTGTAGCCCTTTGCACTAACTTGTGCCTCAAAGTAATACACAAAGGAGTTTGGCTGGGTTTGCCCAGTACAATATGCCTAGATTTCTGCTCAGTAATTATTCTTAGTTGCAGGCAAAAAAATGATGGTGCTATTTTCCTATTCTTTTAATAAGGAAAGGGCTGTTTGGGGGGGAAAATACTACTTTGTACATAGACAAGGGAATTCAAATAATTATTTGATGTTTAGAAATATGGAAGACCATTGTGGTGTCATTTCACTGCAAGTACATAAATGCCATAAATATGAGGAAAAAAAGTGTCCTATATCCATTATGCCAAACAACTTTCTTGACAACTTGACGCCTTTTGCCAAAAAAGATTTTGGCAACATAATGCTGCAGATAATCATTATAAGGCCACAAAATTAAAACTAGTTACTTTTCTTAAATGAACCACTTCTAGCAACTAGGAAGTAAGAGAACATGAAGCAAAATGTTTCTTCTGTACTAATCCATTTGTTTCATTGCAAGTGAAGAGAAGCAACTGCACGCAGTCTTAGTTGGCTGTGATTGCATACATATAGCACGTGCTTCCATTTGTCATAGTCTCATGACTATTGGAGACAAAAATATAATTGCTTAACATATTCAGAATACATAACAACAGGTCATGATTAAATTCTGCTCTCCTCCAGTTTAAAGTCACAGAGAACCACATATTTGGATTTAAGTGCAAATTCAAACCTCTGCATTTAGCCCATGTTCCTTCGAAGTAAACTATATTTTGGCAAATATAGTTTCTTTAATGATTCTTCACAAGCAGAAATAGGTACAGAAATCAAAACTGACTCCTGAAGTCCAGGGAAGGCAAAATTTTGCTTACAACACTTTAAACTTCATTTGAAAATTCCCTGATTATCACTGACATTTCCAAAAGTACTCAGGAGTTCTGCTCTGTGATACAAAAATATTTATCTTGTTTTTAGCTCAACTCTCTTTCAAAGATATTTATCTGAAATTTTGGTTAAATTTGCAGCCCCTAAGACAAACAAACAAAATACTGATATGTAGCAAAGATTAAGTAGCACAAACTTGGACATAATCTTAATTTTCTTTCAAGGTCATTAGAATTTTTATGTTGCAGATAAATAATATGACCAATTTCTTTATTTGAAATTAATTAAAACTTATTCAGTATATGTACTAGAAAAGGTCATCTGCTCTCTCTGTAGACGGGGTTGTCTTGTAACATAAGAAATGTTAATAATGCTGATCCTAAACCCAAAAATATCCCAATCAAAATTTGAAAATAAATATAAGTAGGTGTTCAGGTTTCCACGTATATACTACAGTATTGCCTAATCACATAACAGAATAGCTTCTGCACACAACAAGCCATAAACTATTCCTGAGCCTTCACACAAAGTATTAGTTTGCTTTGCTGCATAATAGAACCAGTTCTGCTATCACTGCAGAGAGCTGATGGGCACTGCATTAGAAAAAGTTATGACAAATTTCAGCAGAAGCAGTGCTAAATTTAATGCCTGGCTTGTAATTTTGTTCAGCAGCACCTTTGTACATCCAAAATATATGAAATAAGTTTTTTGCTTGTTAGACAACAAATGACATTTTTAAGAAAGCTTCCAAGTTATGCAACAAAACCAAGGGAAAGGCACATTGAAAGTGTCACTTGTGTTAACGTAGAAGTGACTGAGGCAGTGGACAGAATCTAGCCACAGAGCACAGTGAACAAAGCTAATTTTAACTTGCTTCTCAGCAAAGCAAATGTCTTTACTTCCTCAGTAGGTTTTCAGTGCCAGAGATGTTGATCCAAAGGTGGCTCAGGATCCCAACAGTATGCAGCATACAGACTAAAGAAAATATTGAAAGATCTGTTCAATTTGATTTGCATTCATTGCCCTCTAATAATTATCCTTAATCTGATGCTGGTTTTCTGTGAGCTTCTCTCTGCTAACAGAGCCATTGTCAAACTGGGGCTCTGCAGCAGTACACCGTGTCACCTGGGAGCCTCTCAGTGCATCTGTGCTTGAGAAGCTCAGTTGCTCTAGTGTAGAAGGCTGCCATGCAAGTCTACTAAAATCAAGATAAAGCAAATAAGAGCGTTTCAGCTGTGTGCTACTATCTCTGTCAAAAGCAAGGAATAGGGACACTTTTCCTCATACAAAAGGCTCATCCTTTTCAGTTTAGTAACTGGAACAACTTTTTCAACATGATTGCTGTTCTATTTGCCAAGTTACGTTAGTTCCCACAGACTCATTGTTGGTCCATACAGGGTGATAACAATACAATCAGGCTTTACAGTCCACGGAGAATAAGCCTGAATATCTATGGAATATTTTTAATAATTATTTTTTTTTACAAAAATACCAATTCAAGTTAAGCAATTCAAGTTACTTCCTCTGGAAATGCAGGCAAGTGCTCTGGCCTAGTTTTATGCATTTTTTTTCTCCATTTTCTTTTTATCTCTGCCCTCCTAATTAAGTGCACTCTGCACTGTTCTCCCTAGCTTTTGTAAACTTCCAAAACATGAAGCGATCTCTGAGAAGACAATGAACAGCACACAGCAAAACTTCAATACATTTCTATCCTACTTCATGGAGTACTAAGTCTATGCATTTTGAACTCCCAAGACTTAAGATACATCCTGTGGCATGATCAGAGAACCTGTTTTAATATCAAAGCCCAGTTTTGCTGAATTAAAAATAAAAACATTATGTTGTTTGAAAAGACTAAAAGGTATAAATTCTGCACTTATCAATGTAACAGTAAGATTTCCTTAAAAATAGATTAACTTCAAATGTCTTTATTACTAGCATACTGGTATTTTCCATTATTTGCATTTGCTAGCAACCTTTTTGTCCTTCCAGGAGAGAATACTTGCGCTTATTTACACAAAATAAAGACAGCTTCGCTGCAGAAGTTCAATATTTTGGGCAAGCAATAATATACCAGTCTGCTAGCCAGTCTTAGCAGGAAATAGTCCTAGTTCTGATCACAACGAGATGACTTGTGGTATCAGCTCAATTTGAGAAGTTTAGCAAACATGTTATCTCTAGCAACAGGTCTGATGTAATGTTTATAAGTTCAGTCTGTCCTGTTTTGCCATTGTTGGTGATACGCTTGTTACCAAAACAACCTAAGTCTTTTCTTCATCATGACCTTCAGAAGGTCACATACAGATGATGTTTCATCATGATCTAATATTTGAAACATATGTTTTAAGAGGAATCCCTCATGCTGTCAAAATATTTTCCTGAATTTAAAACTTTAAATCTTACTTATAATGAAGCTTGAACAACTTTATACTGCAGAAAGCTTTTAACTGATAATCTGATCTTAATGTAAATACATTCCATTTTGTCTAAATAATGAATATGCCAAGTTGTATGGCGGATTACCTATACGACTGCAAATGCTTACTGAAAATTATGGTTAGGTGGCCATCTATATTTGTTTAGTTAAAGACCACTACATGTCCTCCAGGACGCCTGAGCCAAGGCTGACTCATAATCACAGGGGGGAAAATTGTATGGAGAGTCAATTAGAAGGAAAGAGAAAAAAAAAATATAGTCTATATAATGTATTTCTTCAAGATTCTGAAAAGGCATCAGGTTTGTTAGTACTCTTTTTTACACTCAACAAATTTTCTTGTTTCAAACAGTGTCTTTAAAGTGCTTAAATTGTTTACTATGATCATGTCACACACACACTATTTTCCCTTTAATTTCCAGTCTTGTGGACTGTCAGTTCAAATGAGTTCTTTCTAATCCTGACACTACCAACACCAGGAGAGATTTGCAGGCTGCAGTGATTCCATCACCTCTGTGCTGACGAGGGGGTCTCTGCTTATGTGTCACCATCTAGGACCTCATAAGAAATGCTGCTGATGCAATGGAAAATGAATCCAGCTCCCTAATTCTTAGCTGAGTTGGGTCAGTGGGACTATTGTTTGAAGCAATGTTTCTTTAATCCTTTTTCTTCAATACTTTTTCTTCATCTAAAATAAGAAGTTATAACTGAATATGTACATCATGAAGATCTGACTGATAAGGAAGTACAATTTGTAGCCATTTTCAGAGCAGAGCAATACTTCAAATTTCTCAGTATTATATCTGTACAGAATATTTATTATATGGAAATTCACTACTCATGCCTCAGTCCGGCAGGAATGAATAAGAAGCCAAAGGGCAAGTTCTCTATTCAAGATCTTCTTAGCAACTTCTCTAATTACCTCCATAGACAGAAACTTCTTTCCAGGACAGACTTTTCTGGATTGTGCAAATGTCTTTTTGTTCTTCTTATCTTTTGTTTGTGGTTAAGGTCCTCAGGAACTTCCTTCATTACTTCTCTAAGAAGATGCCCATGACAGTTTAAGGGAGACCAAACAATACTTTCTATTTGCTATGCACATAATCTTTTACCATTTTTGTCTCTGCCATCTGAAAAGTAGGGGTTCCAAGTCTATGTATGAAGCAATGGAACTTAATTGAGTGTCTGGATATCTGAAAGGGTTAGAGTTATGCCACTTCAGAAGCAATGAGTATACAGTAGCAGAATGAAACCAAGTAAAACAAAATGTTCCATTGCCAAGAAACAGAATCTGAGATGATGAATTGTATAACGTATTACTATTAATTATACTTACCTAAGGGTTACTATAGCAGTGTAAAATCATGGAATCATAGAATTGTTAAGGTTGGAAAAGACCTCTGAGATCATCTAGTCCAACTGTCAAACCAACACCACCATGTCCGCTAAACCATGTCCTGCAGTGCCACATCTACATGTTTTTTGAATGCCTCCAGGGATGGGGACTCCACCACCTCCCTGGGCAGCCTGTTCCAATGCCTCACCACTCTTGCAGTAAAGAAATTCTTCCTAATATCCAATCTAAACCTCCCCTGGTGCAATTTGAGGCCATTACCTCTCATCCCATCGCTGGTTACTTGGGCAAAGAGNCTGAGGGTGCACTCAATCCCCTCATCCAGATCATTGATAAAGACATTAAACAAGGCTGGCCCCAGTACTGAGGCACTGGGGAACACCGCTTGTGACCAGCCGCCAACTGGATTGAACTCCATTCACCACCACTCTCTGGGCATGGCCATCCAGCCAGTTTCTAACCCAGCGAAGGGTGCACCTGTCCACACCAACAAAGTCATAAAAACAGTTGCATAAGAAATTCTAGGAATGTAATTCTGTCTGCTTTCAAGCCTACATCTACAGACACTTCCTCTATCAATAAGACCTCCAAAACATGTGACAAACCCAGATAATCTGCTGAAGTCACATTACATTTTCTTTCCAGCTGCATACATCTTTGCAGATGTGTGCTTTTACAGGAACTTGTGCTGAAAATTAGAATTTTGCTCTCACAGAATCCCTATATAAGATTTCATCAAAAAATGTATTTGGGTCTGTCAAGATCAAATTTCTTTTTGTTTACACTCCTGAAATTCTGAGACAGAAACAACTGTTACTGGTTAATAACACAATAATACTTTCCATATAATTTGTTTCATATTCTGATACATCTCTCTAGTTTGGATATAAAAATGCAACGATAGAAAGAGAGATCTTATTTATCATTTAGGACAAGAGTGAATATGGAAAATTTTTATGAAATTGTACTTTGGCCAACATTTTTAATAACAACACTTTGCCTCCCACCTTGTTCAGCACCAACTCAGGAAAAAATGTGTCCTTACTGAAGGATCATGTCCTCTCTGAATCAGCAGTAAGCGTTGTTACTGAAGGTCATTTCCCATTTCTTCACAGTTTAGTACTGATCCAGACCAACTGTGTTTAGCCTGAAATCAGACAGCATAAGAGTTCAGGGTCATATGGCTTCAGGCAAAATGAACTATGCCTAGTCATTAAGCGAAGTGTATAATGTCAGTTTAAAAAGAAGAGCAATATATAAAACCAGCATAGTTTATAGATGCTGAGTTCACAGCTGCAGCTTTTGTTTACTGATGCATATTTCTACTGCATACAAAAGCTTGAGCTTTCCTGTGTGAAGGCTGTAACAGACCAGTTCAGGGAAATAAGATACAGATGGAGGTTAGCAGAACGAAATAGATGCAATGTAGCACAAAAATATGCAGATACTTCACAGCTCCTACTAAGAGTGTGCTTAGGTTTCATGTCAGATATGTTTCACCAGGATAACAGCAGATATTAAAATTAAGCATGCATGAGCAATGTCCCTATTTAATATTAATTTGACAACAATGAAAGGAAAACTAGGAACTTTACAACAGGACTTTCCATAAAATTCTGGAAACCAATAAAGCAAGTATGAAAGTGCATGAATCTCAACAACAGCTCTACAACAGCTTTTGCATGTGGGATGTCTAAGCAAAGTTTTTACTTGGAGTATCTTGGGGTCCACAGAAAATCTGAAAAGCACTGCTCTAGAGGTTATAGGCAAAACGTTACCAAGAGTACACTTGTCTTACAAAGTTATCACATTGATCTGTCTGCATATACATCGTCTCAAAGAAATACCTGAAGAACAGAGCTGCCATTGAGACATAAAATACAGGATACATGTTTTTAAAAATGCCTATTTGTTACCAGTCCTCTTCGTGTCCCTCATTCTATTTTTGAGAGTTCTTCCAGAAATTTTGCTTATAAAGATGCTCTGCATTCTGGCAATGTTTGCAACAGTATTCTTAAAATTTATCACAGAACTGTGGATGTGTCGCAGTTTATTTTTTTGAAAATAACTTTCATATCTGTACTAAAAAGAACAGAATATTGCATTTGGCAAGGTCTCCTCCTCCTGAATAGCTACCCCAGATGTTAGGTATGCTTCTGCAGTCTGGGTTGCCGTGGCTATATTCTTGTAGATACCACGTTTACATTAGAGTAGTGATGCTGCTCACTCTGGAGACATTCTGGGCATGCCTGAGTCCTGAATGGGCAGAACAAGTCCACCAAAGATCTCTACTGCTTTCCAGCAGCCTGGAGATGCCTTTTTTTGTCAGAATTGGCAGTTTATTACAGAAATTGTTTCAGATGATGGGTATTATTGTATTAAAAGTTGAAGATTCTTTTTTGACAGTTCAGCAACGCTAACGGTCTCTGTGTTTTGATAAACTGTGGTGGTACACTGTCCCTTTTGAGCTTTTTCTCATCTGACAGACATTGAAAAAGCCTCTCTGTGTGTCAACAAGTCTAATTTGTGTGATGTTATGTAACACCAATTTTCGTTTCATGAAATAGGAAACTACATAGCTGTGGACGGTTCCAGACATCCATGGTCACAATAGGGACAACGAACAGAGAAGGACTACTAGGGAAAACTGTCTGATGAGCTGAAAGGTCACCCCTTGTTTAACCTAGCAAGCAAAGGTTGAAAGCAACAGAAGCACACCTATAGATAACAGCAGGCAGGAAGAAAAGATATGTAAACCCAAGAACTTTGGCTTAAACATGATTAGACAAAATAAGGCTGGAAATTACAAGAAAGTATGTGAAATTCAAATAAGGGTCTGAGAACTCTAGTAGACATAGCAGGGGTGAAAACCTTGCTAGCTTTAAGGTGGAGCTTGAGCATAACATGGCTGGCTGTAGTAGAGTGGGACTAGACAGGGTCTATTACAGTAATCTGTCCCTGCTTGAACCTTAGAGGTACACAAGCTGTGCACCTGGAACTTCAGGACTACGGGGAGGCATTTTATTGCCTGGAACACTTCCTCTGCACCCATTCAACACTTTGGGACTTCTTTCAGACTGAAGCCCCTCTTTGTCAAAGTCAAATCCTACCCTAAAAATTTTGCAGGCTACAATGGTGACGATGCAGCCCAGATGTAATTGAGAATGGTAGACTGTCCTGTCAGAAATTATGCAATAGGAATGGGACTAGCAACAGGTTTGGAGCACCCTTTTATGCCCACTATGTGTCCCATCTTCTCCTCTGTCACTCTGTCACTGTGATGTTAGTGGTATCACAAAAAAGGGACTAACAGGTCTAACGCCCCCTTAACTTCCTNACAAGAGCAACACCAGAAGAGTGATGGGAGGCAGCTGAACATAAGTCTTTTCTCTGTTTTTTTTTTTTACTATAATTATGCACCAATATCCTTGGGCATGAGGACATATGTCAGTATTTTCAATTTGCAGGTCTCTAAGAAGTTATGAACAACACAAGTGAAAAGACTCAGTGTATCAGACAGGAAAGCTGCTGAAGAGTCACATTGCCTTGAGGAACAAGGCATACCTATTCTGCAATAGGGAAATGGAAGAGATTGTACTCAGTTAAGCTCTTTCCACACAAAAAATAGTTTTGTTTATGAAAAATAACAGTGTCAGTAAATAGGATTAGTTTTCAAGAAGAAACATGTTTTACTTTAACAGCAGTCCTGCTTTTCGAATTATTTCTAAACATATTATTCCATACTTGAAATAAAACTCTGTCAATCTCTTGGGGTCTTTTGAGTTTGGTTGCTTTGTTGATTTTTTTGCATGATTGCTGGCCTTATCAGGTATATCCTGATCTGGAAAGAAGCATTTGATCATTTAAAA
>VZTL01065578.1:26605-38360 GCA_013400535.1 Scopus umbretta | reverse complement strand
ATCTAATCTAATCTAATCTAATAATCTTGAAAGGTTATAATTATTTGTCTTTTAAAGTGCACCTGCTAGCTGGCATGGTGTGGCAAGCACAACTGATACTTGTTTTATTATAATCAGTGCCTTTGCAGTTATGTTGGACTGCAAACTAAAAAGAATCACCACTGAGGTCAGCTGATGATCCCTGGTGGGCTCTGGGTAGGGTTTGGTTTTCAGGAGAAAGGGAGAAGAGGCTCAATTTCTGATGTTGTGGCAGCATTACTACATGACTTTGGGCATCCTATTTACTCCGTTCCCACTTCTTTCCTCTCTAGTTAATCTCACTGTAGTTCCTAAGTGGTGACGTTTTTGAGATTAAATTCAGCTGAACAAAATTTCCCCACTTCTGTGCTCTTGCATGTTTGGAATCATGCAGAAATGTTGTGGTGATTTCTATCCCGAGCATGGTGGGGTCCACTATTTCTCTTGCATTGGTGGGGAGAAATGATAGATGAACTTCCACTGCTCTGCAATGAGCAGTTCTGTGTAAAAGTGAACTCTACGGCTGAGGTGGATGAAGCTTTTGGACAGTTGGCTTTACCAGAAAAAAATCTATTTGGGTCAATAAAAGCTAGCCAGAAATAATTTCACTCAAAAAAGGAAACTAAACCCTAAACACTTCAGCTGGAATGAAATAACATGTCTAGCCCCAAAGAAAGAGCTTTATCCAAGTTAATTCTTGCTTGTTTTGGGGTAGCTGAAAATTCAGTCCTAACATCCGCTTACTGCCATTATTTTCCTGTTTTGCCAGCAAACTGTCTGCCCAGTTCCGCTTTACAAATTTTTGTCATTCTCAGAGATGTAAAAAACCCCAACCAACCAACCAACCAACCACATCATCAAAACCCCAGGGTTAATTGTCTGTTTGTCCAGTCCTTCACCTCAAACAACTGCTGAAAGCAGGTGTTACAACGTACAGACCTCACCTGTAATCTGGGCTGCTTGAGCCAGTAAGTGTTGAACTACATATTTAGGCTTGAGCACATACTTATTTAAAAGCTTATATTTTACTGGACAACAGCAGTTGTGCTCAGATTGCAGGTGCAATGCAGTGTGCGGAGGTGTGTAGTCCCACCCCTGTGCCCAAAATGACCAGCACAGATAGGAAAAGCAGATGGTGAATATCACTGAGAAGCAAAATTCCAGTGTCAGATATGTCAGTGCAAATTGAAACCACTCAGGTCATTTCAGATTTATATGTACCACAGGGGTGAAATTTGATCTCTTAGTTATTGATAACTTTCATACCATTTTAGAAAAAAACTCATTTGTTTGCTTCTGGAACAGTGAGGCTTCACTGTAGGAGGGGAAAACCTCTGAATTTCTAAGATGCAGTTTGGGAATTAAAACTCCAACAGCATGATACACAGTATTATGCCCATTTGTGCTGTATAAATAAATATCCAAAAATGTTGTTTAGATTCTGCCCTATTACTGAAACCAAAAGCATTTGTGCTTCCAAAATGATCCTCAGAGAGTTGCTTTGCATTTATTTCAGATTGGCAGGGAGCCACTGGACAACTTATTGAAAGTCACTGAAAGCTAGAAGTGATGTGAGGGTTAGACATGGAAGCACAATTTCACAGATATTACAGGGCCAATTCAGATTTCACTTACAGAGGAGAATGAGGATGACAATAAAACACACTTCATTAGAAAATAAATACATTGTTCCCAAAAGATCCCTCTTACCACTTCTATACCTAATATAATTCTTCCAGATGAAAACAATCCTCAAAAGAAAAAAAACCCGACAATTCTGCTAGCTGTTGAGTAAACCTATCATGAGGAGGATAGTCAGAGTGCAAACACCTAGCTATGTGAATTGCTTTTGCAGAGGTTAAGGCTGAAAGTATGAACTGCGATTAACAAGAAGTTCTTTTTTTGTTCACAATTTTTTTTAAATTATCCAGTCTGTTCAAAATTACTTGCCATTTCTTCAAAATATTGGTTTGCTTTCTGAATAGTACACAAGCAATTCACTGTAAGGGTTCGCTACTTATCTGTCGGAAGCCTCTGTGTGGTTAGCTTCTGAAGCGACGTAGTATTGTTTCTGGTTTCTGATCAGGTGATTTATGTAATCCAATGAACTGCAAATTGCAAACATAACAATGGAGAATTAGTGCTATCTTTGAAAGTCTGACTCTTCATCCCTGTACACCTCAAGTTGTCCATTTACAAGTGGTGATAATAGCGTGCAGCACACAAGAAGGATATATGCTTTTCTGCTGAGATGCTGTGGGGACTATTGAATGAGATCATGTCTTTGGTGAGAGCCATCAGGAAGAGCTCTGCTGAACTGCAGCACTTGTAGATGACATTTGTTTAAGCTACAGATTTAAATTCAGCTGAGTTTGCTTCTTCACATCAGCTGTGTTTTGTCCCGCAGGCTCCTGAATTTCTCTTAGAGCATCAAAGTTGCTTGGCACTTTTACAAGGTCTTAGCAGAAAAAGGTGCATATTGGCTGTTTTGATTAAAGCAAAGGAACCAAACTACGGGAAATGCAAACAAGAGCCACATGTTAGGTCTGTGCCCATATCTTGTACCTACAGAGGAGCTGGGTGGTCCTGTTGGCTCCTGTTCTGAGAGCAGGGGCAGGCAGCATGTGGCCACAGGAGCCCCGCTGTGCCAGTAGCACCAGGTATGGGGCAGGTACTGCTGTCCCTCTCCCTAGCTGCAGGCAGCTTGAGGGGCTGGGGAAACACCTCACTTGGTCCCGGTTTAGCAGCCAGCTTAGAGGACCATGCAACCCCACACGCCCTGCCTGCACCTGCCACCAGGACACCATACACTTGCCCCAACCTGTCCTCATTTCTTCTCCTGGCATCTCACTTCGGTTTCCACATAACCTGAAACATATGATGACTTATCAGTTCATCAGCAGAGGTGACATACCTGGGAGTCATACCTAAAGCCTCAAAGATGAAACCAACATTTAAATTCACTTGGTTAATTCAGAATCTCCATGCTGAGATGGGAAGCAGGCAAGAGGTGACTTTGAGAACAGCAGCTGCCCAGCATGAGACCTTTCAAGTGAAATTAAGTCATGCTGGGGCAAGGGTATACTTTCCAAGGACACACATGATTATTGGGCTCTTTCAAATAAGATATTTTATAACAATAATCTATGCTCTTCTGAAGCACATGGGCGGTGTTTTTGCGGTCCAGTGGTTGGGCAGGATGTAGGGAAACAGGTGGAGAGGGGAAAGTGCCACCAGTTAGACTGGACTATTGGTAATTTTACTTTTAGTTCTTAAAGAAAAGAAGATGTCCATGTTCAACTTCAATAGAGGAAGTGGACCAAACATAACTCTGTATTGGCATAATGAAATGCACAGGATCACATAAGGGACAATCAGTACAAAGAATACTTGAAAAATAATTCTACTACAACTGGTGAAGCAGGTTCAGTGTTAGCATAACTGGATAGAGGATTTGGTGGTCTAAACAGGGGGAATATGCTTTTTAAGGACAAACAAATCTGCATCTCTGACTCTCATATATTACTTATTACAGATCCCAGAGGTGTGTTCACAGCACCTGCCTAAAAGCTAGAGTGACAGGTATGCTGGATGCATGGCCTCTTTCCTGGCAAGTATTTGATTGTAATACACTGTTTTGGCTATATTATGGGAGTACTACACTAAGCACACTAGATTTGCTTTGTCACCAGCATTTTGTGCAGGGAAGACTATACTAAGCTGACTTTTGGGAGGGTGTGGGAGAGAACAGCTGTACAGCCAATAATTAATTCCATAATTGCTTTAACCTAGACCAAAACTGACACAAACCTTAGACAGAACCATAGTGCTGCCAATGCTGTTTATAGCTGGGAAACGCTAGTGAAATAGGCTCAGCAGCATCAAGAAAGAGCTCAGCAGACCTGAACCCCACCATTAGAAGTGCAACGGGGCCTTTTAAACATAGGAGTTCCAAAATGCAGGTATGATTAGTTTCCCTGCAAATGTTAGCAACTGCTCCACACTGACTGAAGAAGCCGTGAAAGGCAGAGATGCACTTTCACAGCTGCGTCCCTCCTGGAAGAAGCTATTGCCCATCTTCAGCATCTGGAGGCCTAGTGGAAAATACAAACATCTGCCTAGATACTATAGAATACTATAGATACTATATCTCCCTTCATGCAGACTGCTTGGGTGCTGCCAGACCCTCAACTGAGTTTGAACTTCCTCTAGACAGAGACATGCCAAGAAACAGATGTACTTTTTTCAGTATGTCTTTTTTTTTTAGATATTTCTGCCAAAGCTGCTTCCAAATGGACCGACATCAGTAGCTGGTTTGTGCATGGTTTCTGATCCAGCTGTCCAAGTCCTTCTCATTGCTGTAAAAAGCATATCCCAGCAATGATACCCATAGCATCTTGCACAGGCCTGAAGCTCAAGGCCTGTCACTTAGATGGGCGGTATCAGTGGGTTGTATCTTCCCCTGTTTCAGACCTGCAGGATGCTCTTGTGCTGCAGCTTCCCGGAGACGCTGACAGACCATCCACATGGGGCAGTTCTTGCTTACTAGCTCTGGGAATAGAAGGCGAGCTTCAGGCACAGGCAACCGGCACAAGTATCCTCTCACACCACCAGGTCACAGTGGGATATTTTCAAAGCTTTGAGTGGGATTTTTAAAATGTGTGTTATCAGTGCAGTGCAAAGAAAGCATGTGGCAAAATCCCAATGCAATGAGTTGAATATGCAGTTGATGGTGATCTGAAGACATGGAGCTCAACTATCCTGTCCAAATGAGTTCTGTTGGCTTAGCTATGCCAGCTTTCTTATGAGATTCTTTAAAAAACTACATAAAGTAGCTAAAATATTTTCTCAATATCTTTGGATATCCACCTTGGGTTTTAATTTTCTGCCTCATAGAAAATTATGTTTGGATATTACAGTGGTGAAACATCATCATAATATCTTTACATGATACATAAAAAGAAAGCCATATAGCAGAACAGAGCTAACCATCAGTAACCACAATACCAACTATACAGCCTTTCATTGCAGTGCTACTTGCCAGTAACAACGCCTTGCACGTATAATTGCTAGTGTCTAAATGTATTGCTGTCTTTCAGGGGGAATTACTACAGAAATGATCCACAACAACTTTTTCTGTATTTCGTTTGTAGAATTTCTGCAAGCTTTGCCATTTCTCTTTGCTGTGAGACCAGAGGAAACTGCTCATCTCCCACTGAAAAAAATGAAGGCACTCATAATCTGAATGCTAGTATTTGTAATGACTCCTTCAACAGACTCATTAAAGTGCTGTTTCTGGACAAAAGCTTGGCATGAATAAGAAATTTTTCTATTTGCAGTCCCTCACCATTGCTCACTGGCAGCCAGGTGCACAAGTCTGCCATTTAAGTGGCTACTGGCTACTGTGGAAAGGGTAGAGGCAAAAGCAAAACTCTGATTGTATGAAGAGATGATGAAAAATTTCTGCCTACAATGAGAAGGTGGCATATTTGCTATGGCTGTCTGCCCTGTAAGTCAGTCTGTCCTTGGCAAGAATCAAGAAAGCTTACTAAACATCCATTATCTTTTAATTTAAAGTCTATTTAGTGCACTTCAAATATGTAAGCTTATGAAACCAGAGGTTTGGTTTTGGCCTCTCCTGACCAGTTAAATGCATATTATTTACGTATTTAAAGGAATTTAAAATACTGTAAACAAAGGGGCAGTTCCTTCTCCAACAGTATCAGTCTAAATGGGGAGTAAGTTTCAGTTTTATTGATGCTCTTCCCCCTTGGCAACAGTATACATAAGCACAGATTCCATCTTTAGATACTATAATCTGTGAAGTATTGTTAATTCATTATCTGGTGGCCTAATGAACAACAGACATTTAGTTCTTGTTCACTGCTACTTCATACTTATACTGTGTTTCCCAGAAGTAAACCACTTTATTCTATACTAGAATTCTGGAGTTTATTATTTTTTCTTCTTGTTTCTGATGACCACAACTATTTCTCATTAGCAGCCCCATTTCTTTAGTTTGTGCCAGATATGGAGAAAGGATAATGGGGGGAAGATAAATCACAAATATCACAATGGTAATAGCTGGCATGAATGTCATTTTCCAATGAACTGCATTTAGCTCTTCAGTTTTTTGCAGAGTGCAGATGTAATACTTCATTGGAACACGTCACAGAAAATTGACTGTCTAATAAAAGATGAGAGGCACCACAAAACAGGTGTGTTAGTATTACAATGACTAGTACTGCTGTTGGAATACGGTTGTAGCAACCATTGGTACTATTGTCCATGCTTTGCAGTGCTAAATCAGCAATTGAAGTTCCTATGCCCTGGGAACTGCACACCAAAAGTTTTGGTCCCCCACTTCTATTCCTTTCATATCCTTTCTATTTAAAAAGATTCCTTACAAATAATATAATCATTTTATACTCTGCATGGGCTAACCATGTGAGGGCAAACATCACCCCCATTTGCTTTCACGACGTGTGGCCTACTTACCTGTGGACAGCAAGACTCATCTGAACTCAGCCACCCCAGTTGCCCCCAGGGTCAGACAGGAGGACAGGGTGTCCAGGAGTGGACATGCACTTTCACCACCTGCAGCAAGGACTGCACTGTGAGGGCCAGATATGGCTCTCCTGTGCTGCCCTGCTGTCACCACTGAAGGGACTGAACATCATCAACTGCCTTCTTCAGAACACATCTTCTTTACCCAATGAAGGCTATTAGCAGAGTTAATAACAAGATCGCTCACTGCAAACAAGCTTAAAATTCAGCGTTGGAAATTTGTTACCGCATCTAATTTTGTTTTCACATTTCTGTAAGGTACAGTATGACTAACATTTTTGTAGTGCTGAGTTTTACCTGTTCTGTAGTGCTTCACACTTGTTTTTTACCCAGATGTATTATTTAGGCTGAATAAATATTTGTATTTCCCTAGCTTTTCCTGTTAACTGCTTTTAGAGTAGCTAGTTTAAACTAAATTAGTAAAAATGAAATCTTGTTAATGGAACAGAGAGGACAGGACACACCTATATTGAGATTCATGTCTGCTTGCATCAAGAAGAAAAAAATCTTGTTACAGTTTTGCATCAACTCAAATACTGAGAGACTGCAGCGTCAGTTTTGACTTACCTCAGTGATACTGGCACGGAAGGCAGAGCCCAAATCACATCCTTGTGCCTCCCATGAAACATCTGGGTTTCACCAGTTCAAAGGGAGGGAATAGAGTCAGGGTCTGATCCTGTGAACTTTTCTCCAGGGAGATTCCCATCACACCTGTGAAAGAATTAAGCTAAACAAGTCAATGGCATGCTTAACACATATTGATTTCTTTACTAAGGAAAGCAGTAGGCAGATGTCTATAAAACATGTCTAGGCTTAATCTAGTTGGCCACTGGATGTCACTGATAGCCTCAGAAATACAATGGTAGTATGTAAAAAAAAAAACATGAATGGGGATTAAAAGAAAACCCTGTGCATCATCTATACATTTGAAGGGGAGATTAACAGTGTCTCATTACCTTTGAAAGATGTTACTACTGGAGTTTTTAAGTCCTCAGTGCAAATGCGTGCAAAACTTTCTCACTGCGTTAAAAGAAAAATGGTTTCTACATAAAAGAACAGAATAGAATACCTATGGTTTCCATGAGCTGATGCAGAACCTTGGAATGATCACAGATAGCCAAACAGCCGAGAGATGAATTGTATCTGTAACTCACCCAGGTCAAGATCAAACATTCTGAAGAGTTTAAAATCCATAAAAGATTTTTTTTTTTGTTTAGTTTTTGTCTTCCCCCTTGTATAGTCCCTCTTTAACTCTGAATGGGAACTGCCAATCTGTCAAAAAGAAAGATCACATTTGAGTGATTCCTGAACCAGCCTGAAGCAGGAAGTAACAAAGGTCTAGTTTTGTTGGCTCAGGAGTTTGGGTAACTCAGAAAATTCTCTGGCATTTTGGGTGCTCACCCACACTGAAAGGAACTCCAGCATTTGGGGAGATTTGCTAGTTGTTACAACCTTCAGCTAATGCACTGTAAACTGACAGGCAAGAAAATTGCCTTTGTTTTGGTAGGTGAAAATATGTTAGTGTCTAATGCCTTAGTCCTGTGGTAAGGGAGAAGAAACTCCCCAGTAAATCAAGCTCAGACTTGTGCTCTGTAGAGTGGTTTCACCATTGCTAACCATGTGCTAGGCCTGTTAGTAACTAAAACACATTTCTGGAAAGAAAAAATATGATTGTTATTTCCTTATGTTTTCTTGGGATAAAAGTTGAATGAGGTTGCATGAGACTGAGAGCTGAGTTACTTCTATTGGAGTGCCTCAGCAAAAAGAATTGACAACTGCTAATGGTTAATATCTTCATTAAGCATTTGAACACATCCAGTGTTGGCCAAGTTATTTCCAGAAAACAAAGCAGCCATAGGCTGAGCTGAGTTCCTAGCAATACTAGGAAGACAAGGCTCCTGAATGCATGCCGAAGAGCTAGAAGGCTGCTAAAACCAAAAATTCAGGGGTTAACTTTCATACTAAGTTCACGTTCAGAAAAACATGAAACAGATGTTCATATCAAAATCTGGTATTTTTCCGTAAGAGCCAGACATGAAAAAGAAGCAAAGTTGAAGCATGCATGCTAATAGCTCCTTTCAGATAGTTTAGTATTTTTCAGATACATAGATGTTCAGAAAATCTCAGTCCAAGCAATTCTAGGTAAAGCAAAAAAAGTCGCTGCTGGCTTAAGCTAACGGAGTTGCTGCTTTATCTCAACAGGAAAGAACTTTTCTCTTGGGGTCTTCTGTCTCACCATCAAATTCTTGCACTAAATTAACTTATTAATTGGCATATACATATGTCTGTATATATAAGGATAACATGTGGCAAACAGGCAACCTGCACAGGGAGATACTGACCACGCTGAGGCTGCTCACAGAAAGAACAATGCAAAGCATAGTTAAAACGGTCCTTTGCCAGGTCCCTCTATGATCAAAGCTATAGCAATGGTCAGACACGACACCATAAATGAGAAAAGTAGCACAAATAATACAGAATCAGCCATGTATTGTACTCAGCATTTTTCCAGCAATTTTCTGTATTAGTACTTTGATCATCTGACAGCTGGGGAAGCCCCTGAATCATTGTAGGCTCTGCAGCTGCTGCGTTTGCTGTAGCTCACCAGACTTTGGATGCAGCTCTGGTGGCTGCATGTATGAATCCCTGTCTGTACATTCAGCTGAATTCCAGATAGACTCTGTAGTGTCTGTAGACTCTGCTGCTGCTATTTTTTGTAAATCTAGAGAATAGTTAAAAGTAGAAAAATGCATAATTATTTTGGGTAAAGTCAACTTCACTGACACTAGCAGTTTTGTGAATGATACTGAAGATACTGTTTGTGCAAGCATGTTTTTGACAAAGTCCACTAAGAACTGCTGTAGTTTAACCTAACTGCACCTCACCACTTTTACTGGCAGCAACTCTTTATCTAGAATATTTTTCCCAGCTGTGTTGACTGGCTTTTTCAGAGATTGTGGATATTTTCTCTCTGTTTTCTTCTCCCTACATGGCCTGTTCTTTAGGTTTCCTTCCAGCTACCCTAGGGCACTCAGATCTAGCTCCATGAAGGATTTACATCAAGAGCTGCATTCTGTCTCTGATGTTGCTGACAGCAAGGGGAGTGTGCCCTACCCAGCCCATCCTTCTGCGTCTGTTGCTCTGCAGGACTGACCAGTTTTCGGTACCCTTTTCTGCACCTTTTGTGGTTCTATTGTTTTCGAAATGTGGGACACCAGGATTGTACCTGGTATTCAAAATATAGGTATAGGTTGGTTCTCAGTTTTGTTTCTCTTTCCTAATAATTCCTTATGGTCTAGCTTCACTATGAACTGATGGTCTCCTAAACACATCTGTTATGGCTCCAGATCTCATTCCTTGGGAGTGCAAGTAAGTACTTCAGTGCCTCCATTTCAGTGTGTGCAGGGCTGTGTGTTCATTGTCATTTTAGCATCCAGCCACCTGGTGCCATACAATTCTTCTGCAAATGTTTTTGTTATTTTTCAGAACCTGGTATCAGTAGCAAATGTTGCCAACTCATTTGTTATTCCTTTCCAATTTATGGTGGTTGCAAAGTCTATTTTCTCTAGTTAGGAACTTAAACAATCTCTGGCATTTTGTCTGAGACTTGCAGGAGGTTTGCAGAATCTATTTTTTTATGCTTTGGTAGTATATAAGTTGATCTCTCTGGCATGATAATTATACATGGTCTGGAGTAGGGTCAGTGAACTGTCTAGGATACTTTGAGTGAGAAATAGTGATACAACATAGGGAATGCCCATATCTATCACAAAACATTACGACTGCACTGTATCGCTGCAACTGATTGGTGAAATGGGAGCAGGAAGGAGCACACCTTCCCATGGTTATGAAGCCATTGTGGTTTTAAGTGACTCAGGCTAAATAGCCTAACTCAAGATGCTCCAAGAGCTGTGCCAGGACATGCTTTTGATATGTTACAAAGATACTAGTTCAAAATGTGTGGCATTGGGTTCTGGCAGGAGCAGCCAAGGCAATGTGCAGCTCAGTTCAGGTTTGCTGCAGAGATGTTATCCAAGCTTAAAAGAGAAGACAACTGCAGTGTGGACATTTGCTAAGCCTAGGGAAAGAGGTCATGCAGTAGCATAGTACGTAGTGAGGTGACAGGACTTGTGCACACAGAGGTTGGGAAAATTACAATAGCTGGGCAAGAGGGAAGAGAGAAGGGATCAGGTACAGCCTTTGGAAGGACTAGGCTGACTTTGAGAGCTGCTTAACATTCCTTTTATACTGGAAATTGGTATTGCTAACACAGGACTGAAGCACATCTCAATTACTTTGCTATGGATCTTGAGACTGAAGCAAGCAACTGAATAGGTATTTATAAAGTGGGGTTTTCCTACTAAAGAAAAAAGAAGAAAAAAACAGCTGATGCTTTCTCACACCAGGTAATACTCTTTTAAGAGACCTATTAGTCTTATGGCAGAACGCAATGCTGTCCAAAGATAGCTGAGCTTACTCTGAAAGAGTAAAGCTGAGTGCCAGAAACACCACAATTGTGTTGGAATAGTCCTCAGTCTGGACAGAGCACCTCTGTAGGCCCCTGTGTTTTCTTTCATCGGCAGATTGTTATTCCTAATCTCTTGAATCAAGTATAAAGCCAGTGCTTTAATCTAAATAAGACTGCTAATAAGAATAATAATAAGCAGGTTATAGGTCCCAGTCCTGGATTTAGGCCAGGCTTTCTCAGAATCATAGAACCATAGAATCATAGAATCATTAGGGTTGAAAAAGACCTCTGAGATCATGTGGTCCAACCATCAACCCAACACCACCATGGCCACTAAACCATGTCTCCA
Organism: Scopus umbretta; assembly: GCA_013400535.1. Lineage (NCBI taxonomy): Eukaryota > Metazoa > Chordata > Aves > Pelecaniformes > Scopidae > Scopus > Scopus umbretta. The sequence continues at coordinate 26,958 of VZTL01065578.1, read as the reverse complement.
AGTGCCACATCTGCATGGTTTTTGAACACCTTCAGTGATCGGGACTCAACCACCTCCCTGGGCAGTCGGTTCCAATGCCTCACCACTCTTTCAGTAAAGAAATTTTTCCTAATACCAAATGTAAACTTCCCCTGGCGCAACTTGAGGCCATTTCCTCTCGTCCTATCGCTGGTTACTTGGGTAAAGAGACCAACACCCTCCTCACTACACCCTCCTTTCAGGAAGTTGTAGAGAGCAATAAGGTCTCCCCTCAGCCTCCTCTTCTCCAAACTAAACAACCCCAGTTCCCTCTGCCGCTCCTCATAAGACTTGCTCTCCAGGCCCTTCACCAGCATCGTTGCCCTTCTCTGGAC
>VZTL01065578.1:0-26087 GCA_013400535.1 Scopus umbretta | reverse complement strand
TGGGACCTCCCCTGTTAACCAGAACTGCTGATAAATGATGGAGAGTGGCTTGGCAAGCTCCTCCGCCAGCTCCCTCAGCACTCTTGGGTGTATCCCATCTGGCCCCATAGACTTAAGAGTGTCCAGGTGGCGTAGCACGTCATTAACTGCTTTCTCCTGGATTATGGGGGTTTATTATGCTCTCTGTCCCTCTCTTCCAGCTCAAGGGAGTGGATACCCTGTGGACAAGTGGTCTTGCTATTAAAGACTGAGGCAAAGAAGGCATTAAGTACCTCAGCCTTTTCCTCATCCCTGGTGACCATGTTTCCCCCCACATCCAATAAGGGATGGAAATTCTCCTTGGCTCCCTTTTTGCTGCTAATGTACTTGTAGAAACTTTAAAAATTATTATTATTATTTATTTATTATTATTATTTATTATTGTCCCTACGAACTACAATATCAGTCAAAGAGTATTATCCCTTGTGTCAGCAAAAGTCCCTGATGTGGACTTAATTATGACAAAACTGTGAATTCTCCAGGGTAGCTCATATCACCCATATTACGCAGCAAAAGTTCAGTTTTGCCAGAATAAACATGTCTACAGCAAGTGCTAGGACAGTTCTCTGAAACAGCTACACTGGGAAAGCACTCTGCTATGGCCCGGGTTTAGGCATAGGGAGATTGGGAGATCCTGCCCTAGCTCAGATAAGACTACAGGGCATAAAGTCAGACGGTGAGAGACTGGGAAATGTCCCAATTCCTAATTTTACTGTCTCCTCGCCTTAGTAGCAATGAGGTATTGGCAACTTGAGACAAGCTGCCTCATGCAGAGGAGCTACAGGCCAAGGGAAGCTAACTATTTCTGTCTTGTTTAATTTGACCACTTAAACAGTTAATCCCTTTGCAATGTCATTTTTTGGCATAGATACCACATCTGTCTATTTCTGAAAAGATCTTCTTACTAATGCAGCTTTTTAATAGATGAAACAGTTTGCATCAGATTACAGTGCCTTAGCAGTAGCAGACCACTATCTGTAGGCATGCATACAGAGAGACACACGGACATATCCGTCCACATATGCACATTAACCTCTAAACATCGCTGCTCTGTTGCATTTCTTAGTTCTTCTCTGTGATGCCAGGTTTTGCCTCATTGCTCCCCATCAGAAACAAAGCAGAACACACCCTGGGCAAGTTCTATTCCTGTGTGCCAAGGCTTTATGTACAAAATTCAAGGTGTAACAGATTATCTTTGATATTTTTTATTTGCTCAGGTTTTTTTATCTTCTGTTTCACTGACTATGTTGCTTCCTTAGTCAAGCATGTTTAATCCAGGTTTTGCTTTGCTTTAACCCCACCCTTACTTGCAAATACTGGACATACTGGAGAGAGATCAGCAAAGGGCCATGAAGGCACTGGAGCACCTCTCATATGAGGAAAGGCTGAGGGAGCTGGGACTATTTAGTCCAGAGAAGAGAAGGCTCATGAGAGATCTCATCAATGTATACAAATACCTGAAGGGAGGGTGTAGAGAAGATGGAGACAGGCTCTTTTTAGTGGTGCCTAGTGACAGGACAAAAGACAACGAACACAAACTGAACTGTCTGTCTGAACATCAGGAAACATTTTTACTGTGAGGGTGACTGAGCACTGGCACAGGTTGGCCAGAGAAATTGTAGAGTCTCCACCCTTGGACGAGTTCAAAAGCCATCTGGACATGGTCAGGGGCAACTGACTCTAGGTTGTCCTGCTCAAGCAGGGGGATTGGACCACATGACCTCCAGAGCTCCCTTCCAACCACAACCATTCTGTGATTCTGTGAAATAGCATAGTAGATTAGTACTTAGGTTCAGCAGGACATTGGTCCAGGAAATGAGTTTTTCTTCTCATTTTTTAAGAAGTTTGTGACAATTGCAGGGCACACTGAAATAATTGAAACTTCTCCAATAACAGCCATTGGAGTAGACAGCATATAAGAAAATGACTTTCATAATTAATATCAACATGTACAATCCTGATGCTAAAGAAGCAGCACCTGTAACTGGAAGAACAAACAAGAACAGCAGTGGATTTCTCTTCCACGATTCTATTTATCCCTGCATGAAACTGATGAAATGTCAGCTGGTTTTGCACTTGTGAAGAGATCTTGTATGGAGGACTCATGACTAAGAACATGCATGTGGTGTTTTTACAGCAAAAATAATGTTGGTTTGCAGTGCTTAGGTATATGGTATTTTTACTAGAGCTGTGAGAGTTTAAACAAAACAGCTGAGAAGACATGGATGTGCGTGTCTTTTTTCTCCCTTCTTTTCTAAAGAATTTAATTTAATTTTAATCCATTGAGAAATAAGGACAGAAAAAGAGAGGGAAAAGGAGAAGAATGTAGACAAAGAGGGGAATGAAAACTGAGTGTAATTTAAATAGGAAAACTGAGTTTCACCTGCACCTTGGAGTTATTGCAAAAGACTTGTCTTTCCAACAAACAGATTTTTTTTTAAGTACATAAAAGTAATGGGCCATGGGAAGGTTATGGAGTAATAGAGTAGCTAGAGTCGGCTGAAAAGACATTTAATTTGGAGCTTGCCAGATACCCTTCTGGCAACTTAATATTAAGGTTTTTATATACTGTGGGGTGTATCTTGTTTCCTGGGTCAAATTTGGGTGCATTCTTTTGGTGGAACGCATTCTGTGGGAGCTGAGACACGTTATTCTCTGGCTATGTCTTCTGAAAGTAAAAGAAGGGCAAGAAAGATGTTTTGAAATAAAATTTGAATGGAGATATTCAGTTTTAGACAGTGAATACAGAAACATGCTTTCAAGGGTTAGAGAAGACAACTTAAAACAACAAATCTGCAAGGCAGAAAAAAGAAAACTGTTACTAATTTGTTATTAAACTGTTATTGTAACAGAAAACTGTTATTAAACTGACACTTGCCAATTTACTTTCTAAAAGAACATACGTAAAGATTTCATTATTTTTCATGTCCCCAACTCCAATGCCACACTATTTAAGTATTTATATGTACCTTATAAACTAGGTATATTTGATATGTCATTCACTAGTCTATATTGATTAATTGTTTGGGGTCTAGTAATTAAAAGATAAATTCTTTACAGATTGACTTTAATTATTCTATTCTGGGCTTGTTAAAATGTTATCTGTGTATTCTGATTCCAGTGACTTAATGGTTTTTACTAAACATTGAATAAAACCCCTTTAGGAAAGTCAGCTAGAAATGCAAGACTTGTTCAGTGTGAGGTATCTGCAGATGACTGATTAAGAAAAACAGCATTTTGGGCAGAGGAAGAATTTTAAGATAGTTTCCCCTCCGAACATACAGTGACAAAACGATTGGATTGTTTTAGATGTCAGTGAAAATGTTTGTACGTGAAACTAACTTTGTCTTTATTACACATTTGTTTCATAAATTAGAAAAAAGATCTAAGGTAAATGTTCAGCTCATCTGGTTTGTAACAGAAACCATGACTATGGTGGATAGGGTACAAAGATGAGCTCATTCAAGAATTGTTCTGAAGCAGTAATTTATCATCTAGGTAATTTTAAAGGTTCCTCATGTCATTGCAAGGGTGGCAGAAGCAGGCTTTTTAAAAAATGTTCTTTGTAGTACCCTAGTAAGTTGATGCCTAAAATGGAGATTTCACTAATGGCAGACTTACCATCTTGTAAATATTGGGCAAAAATTTTCCGTATAAAAATCTTTACTGAAATGGGTCATAGAAAATTGTCTCTTCCTCCACTAAACAAGGATGACTTCCAGTATCACTAGCAAATGTTCCTGAGAAGATTCTGTTTTGGATTATATTATATATACAATGGGAATTTATTTGAGGTTTCCCAAGTTTACTAGTTCCATTCCCATGAGCTAACAGACAGTAGATCAAGTGCTTAACAGTCATGTATTCCCGTGGCAAATATCCACCAACGTCCCTTTCATCTGACACAATGGCATAGTGCCCATTCTTCTGCTTCATCACTCTCTTTCAGTGCATACAGTGTTCCAGGAAAGGGCCATATCATGTATTAGACTATGTGGGAGACATTAAGCCTAATCTTTAAAACCTTATGGTTCTGTTTTGTTTTTTGCTGACCACTGGAAACAATTACAGCACAGACAACACATAAGATTGCCTGACAGCTTCTTCAGTCCCTTTGCACTCAATCGTTTGGTGAGTCTTTAGGTTTTTGTTTATTATAATCACAGTCCAAAACCTGTGTTTGCAATAATATCCTGAAAATGAGCAAGAACCAGACAACTGGTGGTCAATGTGACTGTCATTAGATATCTATCAAGTTGGTAAAATATACTTTTAAACAGACATTTTCTTTTTTCTGTCATTATGCCAGGCAATACATTAACAGCCACTGATACCCTTTTATCTGGATTTTTTGTGCTTGCCATTGCTGAAAACTCATAGCCTTCATGCTGATTTTAGTTATTACATCTTTATAAGCATAACTAGTAACGTTTAGTTGCTCCTGGAAAACTTTTTCATAATCTTGGCTTTTTCCTAACAGTTTTCAAAACAAGATTTCGGCATCCATAGAAAGTAGGAAAATATATGGAGTTGGTGACTTTATATGCAGTACTTCCAACAGGCACTGTACCGTTCATTCTAGAGAAGCAGAGTCTCTATAGAAGGTGCCTTCACCAGAACACAAGAGTTAGATTCAAGAATGTACAAAAGCCATAAGGAAGGCTGATCTGGTCAGAGAATTCAGGAGCTTCTGAAGGACAATTTGAAGACAAAAGTCTAGGGGCTGTGGAAGTGAAAGGGATGACAACTGAACAGTATGAAAAGATGATTAAAAAAACCCAGCTAGTCAGGAAAGCAAAGCTGATGGAGACACACCAATTTGCAGGGAATTTCTTGGAGGAAAAGGGAAAAAAATAAATTAGGAGGACAGCATTTACTTTCCAGACTGGTTCCAAATTCTGACTAGAAACTAGATATTATTGGAGTTCTCCCACCTACAAGCTACTGAAACTGTGACCAAGAAGCATGCTGCTGTTGGCAGAGCTCAGGAATAAAGCTTGTGAGAGCTGGGTACTTTTAGATGTATGCCATTAGCTGGAGAAATTCTTGTCAATGGAAATAAGAAAGATCCCAAACCTTTAGATCGTCAAAGTCATGTTTCTTCATTTTTCTAAATTAAAAAGGGTCAGAAGCTATAGCATCGTGTTGGTTGGTGACCAAAGCATCAAAACTAATGAAGACATAGGGATGGAGCTAACTAAATTTTTAGAGTTGAGCATACAGGGAGCAGATAGTATAATTTTACCTAAAATAAGATACAGACAAGACTCATGTCTAACATCTTCTATAAGTCACGATCTGTATGTGCTCCTAAATTTTCCCATAATGTTTCTCATGTCCTGGATACAGCGGATGATTTACAACTTGTGACACTGTCAGGATGGCATCACATGAGACCATCCATGTAATAGCTAAACAGGATAAAGGCTGAACAGAAAAGAAGTCTCCAAATTAATTAATAGGAGTAGTTGTAAATGTACTTATAGTGTGCTTTTCAAAGGTTTGGTCTCTGTTTATTTTTTAATAAACAACCTAAAATGTCACTACTTGCTGAGACTTTTGCAGAAATCTTTGTTCTAAAATGGCGTGAAATTCAAAGAAAACTCAGATGTTCTGCAGATATTATTATTGATGGCTCTACTTTAGGCTTTGACCCTATATATATTTCATGCAATAGCTCTGTCCCACTCTAATTGACATAAAAAGGCAAAAGCAAAGAAACATTAAAACCCCTGAATTTCTTAAATTACAAAAAAATATCAGATTTCATTGGAAATTTTTATTGAAAGGTAGTTTGTATTTCATGTTCCCTGAATCAAAGAAAATTTATTCAGATGCATTTTTAAAAAATTAGTTTAATCAGACTGTATTCTGTACCTTTGATCTGGTGTGCCTGTGTCTGCTTTCTTGAAATACCTCATATATAGAGGCCTCTTGATGCTTTGAGACTTTTACTTGAAATAACAAACATATACAACTAAATTAATGTGAAATTCTGTTCTCTTTGAGCATGGACATTGAATAAGACAAAGAAAAGGTCTAGTATGTTTGTAAATAGTATTTACAGAAGGATTCAGAAAACCAGTACCTTGATATAGCCTGCCCAAGACTCTCCTTGTATTATTTCTTTATAAAAATAGCAGATTCTTGCAAAAATAGGCAGCAATGTTTACCCAGTCTCTTAGCACTCCTTTCTATGTAAGGATCCAGGTAGTCCTATTACATTCAGCAGAGGAACCCGTTTAATGTATAACTCTGCAAAAAAGGGAAGTAAAGAGAATAAAAGAAGAGCGGACAAACTTGAGAAGTAATTTAATGTTTCTTTTGCATATGTGAATGATGATCCATTCTTGGCTCAAGAATAATATAAATACACATTCCTCAGAGGAGAGATGAAGGATTGATGTGGACTTTTCCAGGATTTTTTTTTTTTTTAAAAGAGGACATCTTGTTGAAAATGACTGAAATAAATTACAGTGTGTAGGTGTGTATTCTGTTTCTATCATTCAAAGGTCTGAACAGTGACTGCTGTTAGTAGGAAAAAAAGATGGCAGTTATTCAAGCACTGAATTCATATGCTGTTTATAATTACTTATACACTGTAGTTCTTTAAGAATAAATTATGACAGTAGAGGTTACCAGCATGCAAAAATAAAAGCATACTAAGCACCACATATATAGCAACCATTATTTTGCAAAAACTGATCTTACTACAGATTAAGAAGGACTCAAGTCTCCTATTGGTCTTCAACAAATCACAGATTGTTCATGCTTAACTACATACTGCCAGGAACAGTGCTGGCATGCTACAGTGTTTGGGCTGTACGTTCATACTCCATTAGGATCCCTGGCAAAAGTGCAGGCACAGATAAATTGGCTATTTTGTATATCCACCTCAATTTGTTGGCCTGCCAAAAGGAGGTTTATTGACAGATGATGTAGGCATTGTAACTTAAGAGGTGTAAACAAAGAAAACTGGTCTATATAAGGATGGCAGATTAGAAGACTGATCCTGTCTCAAGTATAATTATGTTTTGCTCTGTGGGAAGTCCTACTCATTTCATTGGGCTGGACTAAAGTACCAGTCAAATTTGCTATGACAAAATTAAACCCATATGCTAAATTAATTAATTTTCTGATCATTTTAAATCAGAGACACAGCTGTAGTAGACTTGTCCCACATGGGTCATGAACCAGCAGACAGACCTGCTGGTAGACAGCTTTTCGCTCAAGTTTACCCTGACCCAAGTAAGCTCCAGCACTGCCCCTTCCCCAAACCCTGGCAAACGCCCAGCCTGCGTCTCTCTGCTCTAGAAATTGGGTCTCTCAGTCCTACTGCTGAATGCTTTGGGGCCAGTGGTCCTCTTACAGATTGCCCAATAGCTTTGGCATGTTTTTTTTCCATAGCTCCAGGTTGTTCAGTCCAGTTATGGCACAATTATTTTATAAATTAGATAGTGCAAGAAGTGTAATGAGCAATGCAAAATCAGAAGTCACTTGAATGTATTTTATTCCTGTGATTTATTTACTTCTCTTGGAAGTTCCTTGGGTTTAGGAGGCCACGGTGCTTCCTCTCTTCTGTTCCTTGCAAAGTTTCTCCTTCAAAGGCTGGCATGAACCCTTTAATTTGAGGCTTTGCCTCCTGCTTCACTTTTTGTCTCCTGTCATACTGCTCTGTTTCTCTTCCTTTCTCTTTTTTTTTAAAATGGTGGTGAAAGATTCTTTCATTTTGAACTGCCTCAGCCCCTCAGTGAAAGGATCAAAGCTTCCCACTATGCTTTGTCTCCCTTTGCTCCTTTGCCTCCCTTCACTTTCTTTCCACCCGTCTGCTCTTTTGGAGTTCAGAGATGAAAAAAATGGTTTTGTCCTACATGCAGCAATCTCTTTGCATAAGGAAATTCTCTTCAAATGGGTGATTAGCAAAGCTGAATGGCCCTCAAGTATTAATCCTATGACAAGCATCAGAATTTCTTCTGTCACCACCTTTAGGTTTTAATTCAAAGTAAAAACAAATACAAATGAGATACTAATAAAGTCCTAGACTCTGAGTGGAACATTTGATCTGACATAAATATAATATAAAACAGAATGCTTAAATTGTACATGGAAAGACACACTGAATCATCAGGCATATGATGTTTTCAAGCCCTGTGAGTCTTTTCACCTGCATCTTTCCTGCATGTTTGGTCATCTTTTTCTTCTTTTTTTTTTTTTTTTCCCTGGAAGATGGAAGTGGCATAGCATATTTAACCAAAGAGGGATCTTAACAGAAAACATAACTACATTTACATTGGATTTACAGTAAGTATTCAGACATTCTTTGGCTAATAAACTTATTTACCACAAGTGGTAATGTGCAGGTGTGCATTCTTAAACAAGCAAATATCAGTTTAAAATGGGTTACACAAAACCTGTGAATACAAGATGAATCTTGCATACTGTGAACTTCCATATTGCTTTCTTTTATTGTTTTGTGTATTTACATGAGTAGAAAGAAATTTAATTAAAATAATAAAGAAGCATTGCAATAAAGGAAACTCTTATACTAATGACTCTCCTCCCACCTTACTGTGCCTGAGATAAAATGTTCTCCAAATGTTCCCTCCACTATCTGATGCATACGCAGCCTTATTGGTCATTGTTTGTCTACTGTACCCAAACTGTATTTTGCATTTTTACTTTCTTCTGTTTGGCTTTTTAAAAAGAGGTGAGTGCCTTTTGATACCTGTTTTTGGATGCCATCTGACTGAAGGCCAAAGCCATCCTACATTTACCTGGCCCAAACACCACACCATGAGAAACCGAGTGATGACAGCTAATGCACAAAAGAGACCACACTGCAGCAAGGATGTTGTTGAGAGGGCAACAGGTTTCCACAGCTCTACCCTCCTCCTTTTGTTGGCTCAGCACTTCTGTCCTGGACATATCAACTGCAACGCCATGTATGAGTAATGGTTTGCCCTGTCACCCCCTCCACAAGGCAACTCAGGTTTATACAGCCTCAGCAGTGTCTTCACCAAATCAAACCAAACTTGGAATCCCTTGGGTGACACTAGACTGACCCACATCCCCTGCACTCCTGTTACCCTCCTTGAAAAGCTGTGCTAGAGGAAGCATGGTGGTTGTGTACTCTCTTTTATAACTAACACCTTTCTTGTATGTACAGCACTTACCTCTACTCTAATGTCCCAATCTCAGTAAAACATGTGTGAACACAGATGTGAGATCAGGAGAAACCCAGCTTACACTGCAGCAAGGTGAGGGTCCCCGCAGGTTCCAGCATGAAGTTGCTTTTGTGGTCCTCACTCCCAAGGTGATTCTCTGATGGGCAGCACAGAGGCAGAACTTCCAGGTGGCAGAGTCTTCCACTGATAATTCCATTTTCTGTTTGACAACATGTAACATCCTGGGTTAATAGCATGCATGGAAATCAGCAGGAAAGAAATGAACTTATCACAGAGGGTAGCAAACAATCACAAACGTAGGTCTGCTTTCAGCCCCTGTGCTGTATCACAGCTTGGCATTCTTTGATCACCAGTGGGAGATCTGACAAATGCTGAAGGAAGCCAAGGGGTAGGTTCTAAATGCTTGTGAGAGATTTCAGTTCTCTGGAACCTGTTTATCTATACCAAAGCAAACATTATCTTCAGTGACTTGTGCTTGTGACTTATTTCCTATCACACTATAGATTAATAAAGCATGTTTTTAGCTTTGTTGACATTTAATAAAAGCTAAACACTCCAGGGAAAATAAATAGTTTTTATTCTGTAGCCACAGCTGAATTTCCTTTTAGTTGGAATCTTAGCTGGGTGCTCCTAGCATTTATATTCAATTAGAAGCAAACACAGCCATGAAAACTGAAATCAAGAAGGAGTTTTGTATCTGTATATGGAGACCATCATTCTATCATATTCTCACATGCATTGAGAGAATAAAATATATTCTTATTAATTTTACTTCTAATAAAGTCTTACGGAAACCTGGCAAAAATATAGACCTGCATGAGTAATCAGAACAGTCATCTGGAGGTTTAGAAACTGAATCATTCACTTAATCCATATGTTTTAGCTTGGATCTCTGAAAAGTACCATGCTTGTTCTGAGATGAAAATAGAGCAGTTTTAAGAAGGTCAGCTGGAAAAAATATAGCTATGTTAAACTTCAAACTATCTGATAATAAAATATGAAACAAAATATGTTATGTTTACTACCAACAATTGAAAGACAAGGTGCTTATTGTGAGGTTATGCTAATGCTATTCTCTTGGAATTATATTTTGCATGTCATAAAATATAACATAACCCATTGGATCTAACTGTACAAAATTATTGATGGTAGAATATCTTCATGCTGGCATCACCACTCTAAGTGTATTTGTATTCAGCATTTTAAGGGTTTAAAAAAATGACACCTAAGAAAGCTGTAATACTCATTAGCAAGTCCTTCCACAGCTTTCAGGTCTGGCCAAACAGAAGTGTTAAAACACATTTTCACCTAAGAGCATTCAAGTTGATCACTTAAGTGGCATCAAGAGGCATCAGACAGGGAATGGAAGTGTTGTAAAGTATGACTTAAAAATGTATGAGCATTTAATACAGGAATATATACATACACACACACATATATAAACTTCTCATATTTCATGTTAATTTTGGAAACACCAAGTAGAAAATTACTTCCCCTTTATGTAATGTATAAGGTTCATGTGGCAAACAGTCTTTAAAATATGCATATTGAATTGAAAATGTATTTTACAATTTACTTGAACTACAGAGTTTCTGGTTTTACTTCTTGCTTTACCAAAACCTCAGAACTTATCTTAGATTTGTGTTCCATTTTAATCATAAGATTTTTCATTTCCATTATACTGTGATCTGCTGCAAACCAACTCCATTTACTGCTGCTAAAATAGGCTTGCTGTCACATGAAAGGACAGTGCTGGTAGTGAACTTGATATGAAAGGTTTGTTCTAGTAATAAGAAAACCTTTTTCTCAGGACCACTTTTTCCTACTGTCTCATAGTGATGGAAAGATCAAACACCATCTTAAACACAGTAGTTCTATACTTCAGCAACAAAATGCTGCTTTATAATGTGGAACCAAAAAGAAAAAAAGTCTGTTGTTCAACAGTCTCTCTGAAAACAATTTGGCTGCTTCTCTCATCTCTGTGTATAATGAACTCCAAATCTGTGCACTATTACTTTCTAACTCTGCACACATAGCGTCCCCCACACATCTTCCCATCACCAGACATTTAAGTCCTAGGCTAATAGCAGATCCACAGTGCTAGTACACATTTCCCTGGGATCTGGAAAAAGCCTTTAAATAGATTTTTATTGGGTTTTAAGAACAAGGTTATTTTGTGTTAATAATGGGCATACGTTAGGCTTTAGATAATTGCTTATGTAACTTAAAGTTTTGCCTTTCAGCTAAATAAACACTATATGTGTTCACAGGTGTATTGTCCTCAAGGGCATTCTGCTTTTCAGGGTGGCAGCTGCTGCCAAGGTGTTGCTGATACAGCTCGTGTATAATTTATTGGAAACAGGTGCTGGTTTATGATGAAGATAGACAGGAAACTAAAGCAGACAACATGTTTAACCACCATTTTAAAAGTTCAGGTTCAGAAAGACAATGTGCCTGAGATGTTTGGTTGATGTTGCCAGCATCTTAGTGAGAGTTTACAAGCTCCCAGAAATCACCATAAGGAACAGATTGTCCATGAACTGCAGGAATTGCATTCTAATGAGCTTTGCATGCGATGGTGCCAGTGCTCATTGATTACATAAATTCTGTCATTTCTAACTAACAAAAGTTATAGAATGAATTCCTGGGCTGATGTTAAAAATGGCTTTGAAATGAGGTTAATATCTAGTAGAACTCTCAGTCTGAGGGATGCTGTATAGTATGTAACACTGTTATTTGCACATACACAGCGGGACATTTGTACATTTTCAGGATTCTACAATTTTCCTCCCATATTTTACTGTGTGAGGACTATAACAAGTAACTGCTAAGCACTGATATGTCAAAGCAAAAGTGGAAATCTGATTCAAATTTACAGAGGAAGGAAAAACACTCCAGAGGAGAGTTCTTTTGCCACCAGTAACTTAGCCCAAACCTATGTAATACATATGGCAGATGAGTGGGATAGTGTGTTATATGGGCTGCTGCTGCAGCCCGTCAGCATAGCACAGTCAGGGAGCAACAGAGCAGAGACTGGATCTGGTGCACATGGGAATCGGTGGAAAGCCTTCTATTGACCTCAGTGGGCTTTGGATTTGATCTGAGGAGAAAAAAATGAACTTCTTTATTTTCTGTGGCCAGGTAACCATTAAATTTACTTAAACGTTGCTTTTCCCTCCCCCTATCTAACTTCCCTTTGCTTTTATTGTAGTTTTAAACAACATTTTTTAAATAAGAAACTTTCAATAGGACTTCATGAGGATGTTTATTCATGGACAGCAGTTTGCATATTTTAGCAAGTAATCTCCAGTTTAATCTCTATAGAATACATATGTAGTAAATATGCATACTAAATATTTTTAAAAGAAGTTGTTAAAGTATGTGCACAGTTCTTAAACCTCAAACCTTAAATATCTCAATGATTTACATTTAAAAAAATACCCAAAGGCATTAGACCACATTATGGACTAATAGCCTGCCAAATTTCATTTTTTTGGAAATGTTTGAGTTATAATATATGAGTGTAAAAAGGCAACTGAAACAACAAAATTTGGTCAAGAAAATATTGACCTCAGGCTGAGACCTTGTATGCCAAAAATGTTGACTAAACTTTATACCAACCCTAGCAGGCATGTCATGTTTAATATAGGTAGTTTATGGAAAAAAAAAAAAAAAGGCAATTTAATGCTTGTATTAATTTGAAAAACTTTTATGCAGTGGGTATAATCTTTTACATTACCATTCCTAATTTATACCAGCCTTCCTTTTCTTTCTGAAAAGATAAATGGCCTACAGTAGTGGGGAGAGAAGGGCATGGAGAGAAATCCATCAAACATATAAACCAATGAAGCCATCTGCTGTACCCCACCCAAACCCACATACCTGAGCTGAAGTGATCACTGCTTCCATCTGACAGATAGTTCCATTTTCACGCCATTTACACTTCTGGATTACTTTTTCACATGAATTTTTCATAGGAAAACAAACAGTTGAAATAAAAATAAATCTTTTTGAAGAAATATATGTAGAAAATCTTTATTTATATTGAAACCTCTTCAAATAAGTGCTCCATTAACAAACTTGTGTAAAGAATGATAATGTTTCATACCCTACCAAGTGATGAAATACAATGCCACAAAACAATTGGAGAAATTTGACGATTGATTATTAGACTCCTTAAGCAAATAAATGTGCACTAGTTAATGGTAGTTCTTCGTGATGGGAGTTTCATTGCATCAGTGCTCCATAAGGGACCAACCCTCTAACCTAATGCTTTACATTTTAGAGGTCTATTCTACCAACAAATTATTCTGAAAAACATGGTGGTTCGAGCTCATGCATTGTTGTATACCAGTGGCTAAACTGCAGAGACCAATCTGCAAGTGCAGCATGAAACAAGGGGTGAACATGCCCTCCCAGGTTATGCTGCTGTCATGTCTTTTATAGTCAGTAGGAAGGAATTGTGACTGAACTGTGTGTCATGACCACATGTGAACAAGTTATGCCCTGATGACTAAAGAATGAGTAAAAAGGCCTGTGCTTGATTACTAAGCAAACAAAACCAAATAAGCCCCACAGGATAAATATTGTGGCAGCCGAGAAGGGGCAGGACAGCCCTTTTCCCAGTGTTGGCTTTCAAAACATGTATTCCTGGTTACAGACCCAGGTTGTGTTCTAGCCAGGCACTAGAAATAATAATAAAAAAAAAAGAGGATAATGCAGCTATTAAATATTTCATTAGGGCCAATTGCTGTTCTAGGATACATAAAATCTGCCTGTATGGTCTGGGCACACCTGCTGACCTCAGTCCTGCTGGTCCCAGATCAAGGCTAATACACAGGACTATCTTCCAAGGTTATGGAAACCCATCCTGCAGTCCATCCTAACTCAAATCATGAAGGAAGCTTGTTAATGTTGTCTACCAGGACTGTTTGTCCTTCAGCTAAAAAGGCTTGTGATCCGAAGCAGTGTGTGACTGCACTCAGCTAGAGGTGTACACTCAGCCTATGCCATGATAACCCACACATCTGCCTGGGCTTCCCTAGGTGCTGCTGGGATCATATTCAGATGGCATTAGTGGGGAGGGATTGCGGGTTGGGTGTATGTCAGGTGGACTACCTGCTTCTTGGCATTGTTATGATGGGTGATTCATTCAACATGGTTGAATAAATGGTTATAAAAAATTCTAAACAAGCAATTACAAATTAATAAATGACTGAAACTCACTTCTCAACAATCTCAGTAGACATCTGTGAGGATTTTGATAACTCTACTTTCAAAGTGGTATCACCAGCAGATGCCATTTTCCAGTATTGTTGGACTTAAAAGTTTAGAACAAGGTATTTTATTTTGCATCAGCTTAGATGCATCATATCAAAAATATAGTAATTAAAGTCAAAATAGAACACTTCAGTTTTGACAAAGTAAAATGATTCAGCCAACCCACTGCAAATTATTTTTCTCTGACATTTTTCTTCATTGAACATTTGGAAATTTTGGATCTTTGTTCCAATTTGGAATGAAGCCATATTTCAAGACCTTTCATGAGATGGATCGCCTATGTTTGACAGAGCTCTAATTTGTACCTTTTTGCACGATGAATGGAAAAAAACAAAGGGTAAACAGTTGTTCCCCTGCTTCACTCACTAAGCCTTGTCAAAAGTGAGCTCCACTCGTGCAATAACTGCAGCAAACTTGTAATTTAGACCCATCATTCATATTGTCTTATTCAAGACATGAAATCTACATGTTCCCTGCACCCTTCTCATGCCACTGGTATGTGAAATTCAAAGCTTACCTATCTTCAGTCCCAGCAGAACAACTGAAGTCAGTTATTTTTTCCTTCTTCTACTTACTTTGTTAAACAAGAAGACAGTACATGTAAAAAGATAAAAGTAAAAATGATCAGAATAATGAATCTATTAAGGTATCACTGAAGCTAGTCAGGTGCAAAAGGTAAAGTTTTCTGATTGTAGAAAACTTTAGGGGTTTAGGCAGGGGCAGCCAGGTGTGGCAGAAATAGAAGGGTGACTTGAGTTGTCTCATTGAAGATGTGTAGTATCTTCCTCCTTCTTAGACCTAGTGGAATTCATCCCAACGATCACAAAGCTTGACGTCACAAACATCTGAAGGCATTGCTGAAGAGTGAGAAAATAATTACGCCTGGAAATGAATGGAAAAGCCAGTCACCCCAAGTCATACATTAAAAATCTGACAGCAAACAAAGAGGAGGCTTTGGGCAACACAAAGCAAGAGGTATGGACTTCAGAATTCCTGGAATTTAAATAACGTTAGTGAATAATACATGTTTATCTTAGAGATCATTCTTAGTTTGCCTGATTCAAACCCTTTTGTTCCATTCCCTGCCCTGAACTGCTACAGAAGCCAGGAACCTCTTTCAGAAGCATGTGTGGCTTTTCATGATGTATCAAGCACATGTGGAATACTGGAAGGGTGCTTTGCTTCACATATCAGCTAATGCTATGCAGAAGGTATATGGGAATGAACAAATGAGCAGTAGGCAAAGAATAACAACCAGCATCTTGGCTCCCTTCACAGACACTGAAGACACAAAGGGTTTTTTAATAATGTTAAGGGTGCCCTAAATAAAAAAATTCATTCACTTCACTGGTAAATGTTGACATTGTCATTTTCCTTGAGGCTGTTCAGGTATCTTAGAGGTGGCTGCTGCTTTTTTGTGGTTGAGATTTGCAAATTAATTGCTTCAAAAACCTCCACTATGTTTGTGACTGAATTCAGAAAAAGGCTCTTGGATTTTGAAGAATGAAAGCAGAGGAGAAAATTAATAAAAAGATGCATTTCTAATTAAAATTCTAATCACTGTTAAGATTTATGTATTTTAACAATTAAGACTTGTGGAAAGGAAAATGTGTTGCCATTCTCCATCATGACAGAAATACTGAAATCACTGTATTCGCCCACATATGTCTTTGGAAATCATAAAATGTTGCCTCTGTCTTTCAACAGCAAGAAGGCATTTTGCATTGCAGAGTGAAGTATGAACAATGTTTACTTCTGGATTTGTCTATACCCAGTAAGTAGCTACCTGTTCACAATAGTTCATTTGCCTTAACATGTCTGCAATGTGAAACTCATGAATTATGAATATCATTGGTGCCAGCAGTCTTAAAAAGTGATTAAAATTCTGAAGTTTATGTCTCTAGAAACATGTTTGTCTCTAGAAGACCTGCAGAAGAGGCTTAAATCTAAAGATGATTTCAGGAGATCAGTTCTGGATTAAATGGTCCTGCCCCAAATTCAGTGACAGCATAAACAATGCAAATCTTTTTTGAAGGCAATAGGCTTTACACCTGCTTATTCCACACCTCAATTTACTTCTCAGTGCTTCAGATGCTTGAAGAGGAATTCACATTTACACAAACAGTGATGTTACTTGTAATTTTAATATCTTACTTGCATGAATTCAAACATGTGACAGACATCTTGATATTAGAATAATTTACTCTTTTGCATAATGACCGAAATACTTTTTAAATTTTTTTTTTTATTTTTACCAAGGAATTTGTGTCTGTTCAGGACTGGGTTAAAAATTTCTGTACATTCCATGGATGTCTTATACATTAGACAAAATTCTCCTAACAATTTTTCTAGGTCCCCCTTGTTGGCATTCTAGAATGTAAATATAAAAGTAGCTTTAATTTTTTGCTTTCTACCTACAGCTATGAAAGGAAGAAGCGCTTATAATATTTTAAAATATTTTTAAAAATATGCTTAAAATATTATAAAGAGTAAATATAATTTAGTACATATCAACTTAGTTTTGTGCTAAGAAGGATGATACCATTCCATAGGTCCCAGTCCATCTCGTCCATACAGAAGTTACAGTGTGTACTCCATGAGTGCTTATTTATCTAGAAGTCAAAAACATCAGACTTTTCATTTTCATTTCATTACATTTCAAGCACTTATGAGACTTGCTTTATGAAACAGAATAATGTCTTAGAAATAAGACAGAATAAATAANGGTTAAACCACAACAATAAATAAATTGTCTAATTATGTAGCTACCACATATAGCATAGGAAAGAATGGAAATTTCTGTATCATCTCTTTGAGTTCATACCAAATGAGTTTATCTTATGCTATCTATTTATTATCTTATTTTCTTGATGGAGGTTGGTCCATCTTTACCAAAAAAGAAGGCAGAAGAGCATGGAAGAAGGTGACTCATTCATGATCCGCCCACCTTTCAGGCAGATCTACCTGTGAGCCTTTCTCTTTCCATCATGATGGATGTGTGAATGATTTACTCTGCTTTTTTGTTCAGGTAGGAACAGTAAGACCAAGTCTCTGTACATCTGTTTTGTGGCAAAGAAAGCATAACTCCATGCAATCAATTCTTTGATGTTTTGAATCCGAGAACAGTGGAGCAGAAGGTGGTACAAGGGTCAGGAGAGATAGTGCTGACATTTGGATCTTCAGCATTTCAGACATACAGAAACATCACCAGCACAGCAGGCACTTGCAGTCTTCTCACATTAAGGACATGCCCAGGGAAGTTCAAAGCTGTACAAACTGCCTCATGCTCTCAGCGGCTTGATATGATCCCTAGCTCTTGATTCATGCTGTCTTTGTAAAGCTACACACTTCTTGTCCTTATTAGTGGCTAAGTTATTTGTGGAAAAACTTACATTCAGTTCAGAACAGGTCCCTCCTGTCTGGAAACCTATTTTTTTGGGCAGAGTCCATAGAGGTGGCAAAAGCTGCTTTTTAAAACACCTCTTTGATATCTCATCTGGAGATGCACTGGGTCTTTTCTGGTTGATTCAGAAATAGCAAAGAGAGAACCAACCTGAAACTACACCATCAGGAATAAAATTCTCCAGGGACTATACTGCTGACAGATCTATTTTGAAATACTGCAAAATTTGGCTGTGTCCCACCTCTCTCCAAAAGCTAAAAAGAGCGGATGTCCTAAAGTGGCTAAGCAGAACGATGACTCCCCTATACCACAAGAACACCAGATGTCCTCTTGCAGGCAGCTTAGAGATTGCTTCTCAGTGCTGGGCCAGAGGAAAGAGCTTAGGATCTGGCATGGCTTTAGAAATTATTTTCCTCATAAGTGTATCCTGTGGTTTTTTTTTTCTCCAAAACCAGAGTCCTGTTTGAAAATAAAGCCTTTAAAATATACAGGCAGAGATGAGTGTGCAGCCTTGCTTTATTTCAACAGTTTCCAGGGCTGATCCTTCTGCAGAGCCAACAAAGTTGGTCCCTAAACTGGAAGAATCCAGTTTTCTCTTGGCTGTCGGACCCAAATGTCATTAATTCTAGCTAAAAGTGTAAAGACCTTGGAGGAAGGAAGACAACAATACCTCTAAGCAACACAATACTGGAAAAAGAAAAGAGGGTGGGGAACAGGCCTCAAAGGGATTACAAAACAAAGTGAAAAAGAGTTGAAACAAAGAGACCGTAAGAAACTACCCATGTGGGACAGTGAGAAATGGAGGAGAAACTTAGTTCATTCTCAACAGATGTTACTTCAAAAAACCCAGGAAACCTTGTTGCACCTGGACTCCTGGGCCTGGACCTTTCTGTCAGGTATGCCGCTGCTGCTCAGCTCCCACCACTCTACAGTCTGGGCTAATACATACCAGCACACACCATGAGGAAATCAGCTCAGCAGTTTTCTTTCCAAAGGCTGTCCTGTCGCATGCATCTTCCTCACGTGTCAAATATTATGTTTAAAGTATCGAATGAAAGCAACCCATGAAAATAATGAAATCCATGAAACTGTGACTGGTAGGACAAAAATGCAGCATTAGCTCTGACTACCCACAATTAACTTTTCAAAGGTCAAACTGCTCACTGAAAATATTACCCACTCAACTTCTCCGAGTTTTGTTTGGAATGGATTTCACAGTTAGTGGTACTCCTTTGTCAAAACAAGCCTTTTGTTAAGTATTTAACGGGTTCTCTAGGGATTCTGGCAAAGTGCTAACTTTTTGTACATTTTATCTGGAGAAGAAACCTACATTTTATCAGATGATGCTCTAAACTGGGACGAGAAAGCAATCTACTCTTGATTTTTCTTTTGGTTTCCTGATTCAAGAAAACAGTGAGTCTGCAAATGGGATAAAGGAAATCTAAACAGAGAAAAACGCTTGAAAATGTAGATCGATGCTAGAAAAAAGTTTTAAATATACGTTGTTAAATACATGTCTATATACACAACAGTATTTTTTTATTGTATACAAATGTTACAACATTTGCATACATTTCTACATGCAAGATTCATATACATGTCTTACAGCAAAAGATTAGGAAGTAGGAAGAAGCCAGAGTAGGAAGAAGCTGAAGGCTGAAGGTCCCCATGGTTTCCCAGGAGGACCACCATAACACAGCATTTTTAAAGTATGCTGTGCACACAGATCCAACACACACAGACTTACAATTTTGGAGATGAAATCTGTTTATGGTAGAGATGAGCACAGCCAGCACAATCCATGTCACCTCATCTGATGCATTCTGGATCTTCAAGTGCGTGCTGTGCTTTGGCATTACCATATGGCATTGTTTTCAGGCCAATATTTTTTCACAATGTCCATTTCCTCAGAAACATTGAAAAGTGGCTACTGCTCTGGAGAACAACCACCACCAAAGTGAAAAAAAAAAAAAGAAAAAGTTATTTTATACAAGTAGGAAATTCCAGCTGGTTTGATCCAAGAGACTCAATGACACCAATGGGATCTCCACCTCCACTGTAGGAGCGGTGCAGCAAATGAGTGGCTGGTCCTGTCAAAAGGGGAATATGAGTAAGCCTGAGATCTTTACAATGGATCAGAGTTACCAATTTTTCAATAAATTACTTTTTAAACCTGTAATTACAGACTCATTTTGCATTCAGTTAATGCACAATATACTTGTAAATATAGTTCTGATACGCAAGATCACCACAGGAACAGTATGACTGGTAATGATTTTTTTTAAAGACATCAGACATGCTCTTGGTGTAATAACAGGACAACATGTATAAATAACCCATAACTTAATTTCTGCAAAAGATATCGAGGAGGTCAAAGTAATTTTTTTTCCCCCTCTATGGATGGAGTTTGGATAGGCAATGAAAGAAAAATGAATGAAAGAAAAACTTCCCTGCAATCAAAGACACTCTTTTTTCCTTTTACTTTACTTGATCCACCCAAGAAAGAATATAGGAAAAAAAAAGTCTTAAAGTAGTTGTCACTTTGAAATTTTCCAGAGTTTTAATTAAGTTACAGAGTCTGGCAAAATTTGTCAAACTTTCCCTCTCAGAATAAAGGTGAACTTAAACTTCAAGGCAGTTTCCTTTGGTTGTTAACACAGCTCTAATCCAAAGTTGTGTTAAGTAGAGAGTTAAGACTGGGTGTGCTTCACATCCTTTTGAAGTTGGTAGAAAGACTCTTATGGTCTTCAGTGGGCTTTGACTAAAACTCGTAATTCCAATTTTAGGCACATTTATAATTGTCCCTTCTCCATTAACGGCTCCATAATTAGCATTTTTTTGGAATCAGAAGACATGGAGAGAAGTATTATACTCATCTCATATATTCATGCTTAGTCCAGGAAAAACACCTTTTCACCACCTTTTGGGTAAGACTATGTATTTTCATCAGATGAATGAGAAAGAGATCAGAGTCAAACAAAAGCTGAAATAAAGGTGCAAAGGGGACTCAATAGCTGATGCAAAAGGGGAGGACATAGAGTGAGATAAAATGGATAAAAGGAAAAAGAACAGAAATGGTGGCATAAAGAAAAATAGGTCAAAATTCAGAATTCCATTTCTTTGGTTAAAATATTATTGAAGTCAACAGTCTTGCACTAGATTTGAATTAACATAAACAAGGGCAGAATCTGACTAAGATTGAGACTGGCACACCGAATGGTTAGTCTAGCCCTAAACTGTGTCTTCTGAGGGGTTTTAAGAACTAATCCCTCTTGGTTTTGTCAGTCCTTATTCAGGAGTAAGAGCTGAGCCAAGTGCTTGGGAACTGGTGGACTCTGCAGAATCTAGTGGGAACATTTTTGTGGCTGCTATTTCCAGAGCTTTGCTTTCTTAACAAAGGTTCTCTTTTAAGAATAATACTTGAAAAGGACTGATGTCCTAAGAGAAATTGCAATTAAAATGTATCTCTTGTGTTTTTCTTTAATGCAACTTTAAAGGTGGGATCTGCATTCCACAATGTGAGGACAGTAGTCCAATCCAGGTTGGTAATGTGATTTAGCAATGCAAAACTGCATATCAAGTCTTTAGCTCTTGGTTGCACATGCATTTTTACACCTAGTGTTCTGTCTATGGAAACAACTGAAATGGGTTTGGCATATAAGAGGTAAGAAATCCCATTGACTGGAGATTCTATAGATAAACCTACATTATCTACAAAGAGAAAGCCTTTGGCATGCTAGATAATATTTAAGATTAATTAACAGTTTGTTTAATAAAGCTGCAGCCACACATCTTTAATCCAAACACCTTTATAGAGCACATTTATATGCAGAGCTGTGGGCAATTACCAAAACTATTATTCCATAATAAGAAAACAAAACTCATTTATGAAATAATATACATGTGTTAATACATGAAAACAAAGAATAATATACACTTACATATGACACAAAAATAACTGTGCATGCCAGACACTTTTGACAAGATCTCCTGGACACTTAAAAAGCACAATAAACATCGGTTTTATGTCTGAATGCCAAACCTTAAAAAAAACCAATATCTTGTTAAAAGTCCAGTTCTTTATTTTAACTAAATAACCAGGTGTTTATAAAACATCATTCTCTTGTGAAGCTACAGTAAACAGGAGAGATACAAAACCCAGTAAATCAAGAATGCAGGCTTTGGCTGTCGAGATGTCATTGTTAAGCTTCAAACTGCTATGTTGGTGTGCATTGGTGCAGTGACATAAGTATACTGACCATTTGAAGGAAAAGTGAATAAGTTTAGGACAAGTAGAATTTCCAAACAGCTCATGTTTAAACAAAGGAAAAAAAGGACAATGGGAAAGGAGACAAAGAGGAGCTTGAGTTGAGGGTATCTTATGATCTTTACCTGAACGTACTAGAATAAATGCTCTGGGCTGTAAAATAACACCATTCAGCACAGAATGAATTAAATTCAATCAGAAAATCTTTTCTGATCATTTGATTACATATGAGCAATGTTTGTGAATATGTATCTTTTTTTTGGCAGAAAACACCAAAACATAACACGACATTGCTGCATAACACGAAAAACTTTCTCTTGCTTGCATATGTGTGCAGATAAATATATCAAATTAGACAGTGGTCTGCATAAAATAGCAGTGAAAAAAATATAGAAATATGATAAAGAAAACTAAGGAAATATATGTTGCTAAGAACAATAAGAAGTTTTTTCAGGACTATACTGTCTCTGCTGCAATTCCTTAAAATGGTATGAACACATTATTCGATTGCTTAAATCAACAGAGTTTCAATATTATAGATAAGACAAAAATAATATATATTGTATATAGACACATGCAGTCATACACATACTCCACTGTTTAGCATTTGAAGAGAAAAAAATATCATACATTCATATGACATAATGATAATAAACTCCCTTACATCACATTGCCCAGGAATTCACTGTTAAAATCCTTTTATAAAAGATCAATATTTTTATATTGAAGAGCCATGCACTATAAATCCAAAGGTTGCTAGAAAACAGTAGAAATATGCAACGTTGCCAAAAGCAGAAGAGAGGAAGCAGAATGATCACAGTAATTACAGGTCAGTTAGTCTGGCATCAGTCCCAAGCAAAGTAGTGGAAAAGCTGATAAGTGATTCAATTAGTATAAAATTAAAGGATGACAGTATAATTGGTGCCAGTCAAGACAGCTTTATGGAAAAATAAGTGAAGATAACTACACAGATGTCAGACTTGTGTAAGACATTTGACTTAGTACCTCACTATAGCCTTATTAAAGCATTAGCACTGAGTAAAGTAGTTTATAGGAAGAGTGAAGGAGGGTAGTAACTGCACATGGTAGCACATGCCAGTTTCCTGCCTGATACTGCTCTTTCTGACTGTGTAGAGTCAGGCTAACCATTATCAGGTGAAGCAAGCAGGAAAGGAAACCAGAAACAGTCTGTCACCAGAAGACCACAGTAAGAAAACGGCAAGAAACAGGAAGGAAATCCTGAAGGCAGTGGCAAAGCCCCACTAACTTCAATAGCAATAGTATTTCTTGTAAGGTTTGTAAAGAAACCAAAACCCAGGAAACTTCCGCAGACTTTATTTTCACATAGAACGTGTATTATGAGACATGTACTTAAAATCTGGCTGGAGATCAGTGTCTTAAAATTTTATTCCAGAGTAATGGACAGGTTCACCTGTATTACAGACATAGTGTTTGGGGGATTTGTGACAAAATATAGACCAATTCCTTGAAGTTACAACAGATCTGAATTATAGTGCATTCCAAGTCCTACTGAACAACTAAGTCTAGTTGCAACAGATTTTGTGTATGTACATCATAACACAGATGCTTTCAGGTCTCAAGTCTCTTGGGAACACTCTAAGTTTTGTCTGCTCTGTTTCTTAATGATTGGCAAACTTCTAAAACTTCGCTGTGTTGCTCCTTTGCTTGTGAGTTCAAAAAAAGACAAGAATCCGTAAACCTTTGATCCACATGCTGCAAATGTACTAGCAAAAAAGAAGAGACGAGACGAGAAGAGGACAGTGCTGTCAACAGGAAGATATAATGGTTGGTTTGTATGAATGGGGGTAATTAGTTCTAAGAAATGTGATATAGAAACTGTTTTGTTTCTTTCCTTTCTGGAAAATATATTTCTTTGTAAGAACGATTTTTATGTACAGTATTTTAGAGAACATTTTATATCAGATTAAATCACAAAGATACTTTTAATGGTCTTGCCATGAAACAAGGAAAGGATGTTGAGTTTCATGGTTAGCTGCAGGAAAGAAAAATTTTTAAAATGTCATTAATTTTTTTACTAGCCGTAGGTTTAATAATCTATAAGATTATTAGATCTTTTAACAACTACATTTTTAAGTGTCACATTTCAGAAAGTATGGGCTATGATTTTTGTACATCTCCCTATGAGAAACTCATCCTGCCAACAAGAGAAACTGAAAGGTTGCAGTCAGAGGCGTCTCTATTTTAATACAGAAGTTTACCCAGCAGAACATGCTACTGTGTAACAGGCAGCTGCTTAACTGGCTGATCCAGCTAAGGGCAGTAAGTGACTATCTGAAGATGGCTGTTTTCCTTCACCTCACCTAGATGGCTTTGAATTGAATCCTAAATAAAAGCTAGGCTTCTGGTCCAAGCCAGTCTTGGCTCCCTCTATAGTCAAAGGAAAGAAATAGGCACTTTGGGATGGCAACTAATCTCATTAATACCAGCTGCCTATTTTTGGTGGAGTGACTCCTCTTGGTCCCTGATGACTGTAGATGGAACCTCGATGAACAGCTTAGACTGGAACTCCAACCTTCGACAGTCAACACCAGGTGAGATGAATTATAATGAGTGGTACAACTGATACATATATTTAAAGCCAAAGTAGAACTGTGCCCATCAATTTAGTCACATGGGTCAGGTTTCAAAAATCCAGATAAGCACTTGATATTTCACTCAAGCTTTATAAATATCCATTTCATATTTAAGTCAAATATAGCTATAAACTGAAATATGAGAACCTTATACATATATTAAAAAGGAGTATTATGAAAATCGCTAGCTGAGGGGGCAAAACAAGAAGGGTGCTTTATAGCTTTCCCTTGACTCAAGGGAGGCATGGAGTGAACTTGCAGTTTGCATTTTGCCTACAGCCCTCTCCAGGAAAATGGGAGGATGGTTGTTCTCAGTTCAGCTTTGGTGCAGCGCCTGTGCAAACTATAATTTGAAAGTAATTGTGGTAATTGCTGGAACTACAAAAGTTAACACACACAAGCTTAATTTTGTTCACATAAAGCTGTGCCAGTAATGGCACCATTCATCATTTTCTGTTAAAACAGTAACAGGTGTTAATCTTCACCCAGCAATGGGTGCAATGTGAGTGAGCAATAAGCAAAGTGCCACAAAACAAAAACCACCATCAAAGCTCTCTGTCACAGAAAAGCAATTTCTAGTAATATCTGTGTAATTGGACTCAACTGAAGAGTGCAAAATTATTTGACTCTTCAGTGATGGGCATTGTTAATGAACCCGATTTTTCTCTTCCACCTTGATTAGCTTTCTGTAGGAAGATCCGTTTTAGCTCTGTACGATGTAGTTTGGAGTAATAGACACCCAGCTGCGTAATCTTGTCAGTCCTCCCACTTACAGAAAGGTAATCTGTTTTTTACTTTTTTGATAGGCTGCTGAACTACTACCCAGTTTTCAAATATAATGGAAAACAGTGTAGAGTAGAATTTAAATAGGACTTTAACAGCAATTTTGCTATTTTTGTTGTTTTAACAACAACTTTATGAGATTTTAAAATGCTTTGCACATCCTTTCCTCCTAGGCACATATCTATCCAGGCACATATCCTATCCTCCCAGGGTTCTGGATGTTATCTGTGAGATATCCTTGGTACTGTATTGCTGGGTCTTACTGCTCACTGCCACAGAATGCTACCTTCCAGAGCAAGAGGATAGCCAAAATCTCCTGAGTGTTTTGATTGTGTAAACTGGTTCATTCAGTGGCACTCAATTTATCTACAGGGCTCATTTAAACATGTAGCAAAGCATTTCCCATTAAGTGTATGCACAGTTGGATTGGTATACAGCAGTTAGTTCCTGCTATGTATCTGAGTGAGTTCAAAAGGTAACTCCAGGTGTATCTGCATGGTTTTGCCTAAGTAAAT
>VZTL01065577.1:14143-24841 GCA_013400535.1 Scopus umbretta | reverse complement strand
CTTTTAATTCAATGCAGATGTGCAAGAGCTTGAATGGACACGGAAAAACCTAGCTGGCTGTTGCCTCATAGGACAATTAGTGTTTCCCTCTGTTTAAGGGTGCAAAGGGTAGAAACATTCATTCCTGTCAAGAACAATGTTCCAATTCTTCAAGAAAATACTGTATATCTAGAACCCTACAGTCTAGTTCTTAAAGTTAGCTGCCAGCTCAACCACATGGTGCCCTCTCCCTTGGCAGGCAGGAAGAGTTTTAATTAAAGAGATTTTTGCACTGGGCAGTATTCACGAATCAGTGAGCGCCCAAACTTTGTCTTCTGACATCTGAAGTTGAGCCCTCCAGCCTCTTCTGGTTTATCCTTCCTTTGGATTTGTAACAGCCAAAGCAGGCAGCCTTACAGAGCCTCTGCAGTTTCAGCTTTGACTCTTCAGGTTGTTTCTCCATAACTCAGTCATCTTCTTTCTGGATTGTCTCTTTCCCAGACTGCAGAGCAGGGCATTTCTCATAGGTACTGTGTGCTTTAGAGATATACTCACTGGATTGCTATCTTATCATTATATTTCACAAAACTAAGGTAAGAGATTGCTAACTGGCACACAAAACCAAGCACACAGAAGATATGAGACTGAAGATTGTTAGCTAACTGTTAATTAATGAATACTGTCTTTGATCACGTATTATTTACTCCACAGTGTTGTTTAGTGCTGAGAATGGATAGTACACAGTAAACCGGTATTCCTCATAAACCTCAGGCCACTCAGCGTTGTGATTTTATTTACAGTGTGCCATTTAAAGCCATAAGGGTACATAGGATTCCTCACCTCTTCACGGGCTTTTACATGCTGTTCTTCATAGTCATAGCCCGGTTTTTCACAAATACTCATTAACTCCATGTTTGTCCGCACCAAGCAGTGGAGTGCTGGACAAGCCAGTCACAAAACTAGAACCATTATAAATTCATCAGCGTCACGTTGCATCTTGTCCTAGGGAGATGTTTTTGCCACAGTATGAGAATCATACTGTTTCTGTAACTCAGACAAGTATCTCTGCATTGGAACGCACTTTGCTGTTTACCCATACCACCCTACTTGAAGCTAGCAGCGGAATCTGGAACACACTGTTGTCTTGTATCACACAACATGGACTTACCTTCACTATGCCGTGAAAAAGTAGATATTTTTCCTCCTGTTCTAGGAAAAAGACTGTCCGTTTTTGCTCCTATCTTCAAATATCATCAGCCTGATTTTTCAGAGCAGTCAGCATTGTTATGGCACTTGAAAGTTGAGTTCCTTTTGGCTCCATTTGTAAACACACCAGATTTTGCTTTCAGTTTCAAGTTAAAATAATCTCATTTCAAAGCTCTGTCATGGCGTGGCCAGTTTAGTGGAAAGGTAAAAAACAAAACCCCACCCTAGACCACATTCTATGAATTTTGCATGATTTCAGTCTCAGCCTAGGTCCTTTAAAAAACAAATTATACATTGCACATGCAATAACTGTGCTCAGTTTTCAGAGAAGAGAGTGAATAGCATTGGAGGAGTTTTATCACTTTGCAGCAGTGTGTGATTTTAGCTTTAGAATATAATCCTACCTATCTAATGAGCTCTTAAGTGCATGGTTTGTCTCACTGCCAACTGTGTCAACAGAAAGTTCCTTTTGGCTGGCAGCACAATCAATAAGGCAATCTGAGCGGTCAAAGGAAGGAAGCTAAAACCAGCAGTGTGACCAGCAAGAAAGCAAGGGTTAAGCTGAGGCTTTGCTATAAGAAGGGGTGATAACATCGGTTTTAAATGAGACAAGGGTAGAAAAAAGACTGTAACACAGGACAAAATCCTGCTTCGAGGAAGTTTTAAGATACAACAGGGAGCACTCGCCCTCTAGAGGATTAGTGACCAACAGCCAGCTCTTGCTCTTTCAAACTCACAGATCCTTTACTGCAGCTTGTGAATGGTGCGAAACGGTTCCAGTTACCGAAGTTCCCTCTGCTGCCCTTCCTCCTCCCTGGCATCAGCCCTGCTGTGCTCCTCGGGCTGTGGAGAAGCCAAAGAGGAGGTGGCTAAACACGATGCACTTTCCCAGAAGCTGTCATAGGAAAAACTACTATCGGTCTAAACATTAAAGTTATCTGGAAGATGATTCAGATGTTTCTGGAGCTATAAACTTGCAGGTTATGACCTTCCTGGAACAAATCACAGTAGGCATCGCTTTCCAATATTGTTTCTTGAGCGACAACTCTGCCATGCTGCTCAATCTCACTTAAAAATGATGTTATTTTCCTTTCCCATGGCATAGCCTCAGCTTGCCTCTTCTCTTACCCCTTCCCTGGCCGCCTGTAACTTTCTCACAGGTGGCACAAGTCTCCACCTGCTTTCTGTTGCACTCTACAGTTTTCCTTCTACCTTCTCCACAATCGTAAAAGCCTGAAAGATGGGGGAGTTTTTTAATATTTCAGTAATCCAACACCTACCATCAAACTGACCTGAAATTCTTTGCTGCTGGTAACAGTTCCGTGAAAACTGAGCCATTAATATGTGGTGAAGAAAGCAAAATTTGCTATCTGTGGAATGCATTGGGTATAAAAAACCCTAAGTTGGGTCATGGAGGACAAAGCATTTTTTGATAGTTCCAAAGTCAGTAATCTAAAACAGTATTCCCAAGATCCTTTAAACAAGGCTAAATGGATCATTTAAGAGAAAATCCTTAAATATGCATGGCATGTAATGGCACTTTGGAAGCAGTTAGTACTTTTATTTTTGAAATATGTGTAAATTCAACCAGAGTTCCCTAAGGCTTAAATTTTAAGGCTCAGTTGAATTTTAATTGCTTACTAACAACATTATGTAATTCTCTAATTAATCTTCTCTCAAAACAAGCTTACCCATGAGATATTATTCCAAAGCCTATTTGTTATTTTTGAAAATGAAAATGTATTTGATTTCCTAGCTGAGTTAGTATCTTCTATTTTGAATAATGTGTTAAGCAGGGTCAGAAAATTTAACTGTCCAGTTTTGCAAATAAATGCAGCCCTTCTTGTGATTTAATTACATCAAGCCTCCCTCCAAAAACTATCGAGGTACCAGAAGAAGATTTGCAGCCAACCGTAGGACAGCCGAATCTATAATCTAAAACTAGATGTGTTCTTATCTTGTTTGGTATTTTATTGAAGTTGTTTACACACATATGATATATACATGGGTATGTGACACATTACATAACACACAGGTAAATCTTTTATCTTAGCCAAACACAGTTATCTGAAGGCAAAATGTGTGTTCGGTGAGCTCTATTATCAACAGATAAGACTATAGGAAGAAAGGTAAGCAGGCCTGAGGCATGTATATTCAATGATTTTTGCATGTACGGTGATTTTTCTAATGATTGATGTTTTATCTGACGTTCAGGGTATACATTATTCTGTTTATTGAAAGCTTTGTTGGTTCTGTTTTGAATGGCAAACTGCATATGCTTGAGTTATCACAATAGAAAAGCTTAACATAACAATGGCACACAAACTGCAAGAGGGCAAAAGCTTTGGCCCACAGCAGCGCTTCTGTATGTCAAGGTTAGACATTGTCTCATCTGAATGCAATTGCACCCTAAGTTATGCTTAAGAGTTGAATAAGTCAAAGTTATTATCATGTTCACTTTTATGCTCAGCTGTTGCTCTAGGGATATGGTCTGCCACTTACATGCTGCCTGGCTCTAGTTTTTGTTTTAGGTATTCATTTTATAGGGTGAATTGGAATACGGTATTGGATGCTCAAGAAACAGAGTGCCTCTTTCAGACTTGCCAAGTACAGAAATGTGAAGCATACAGTATGGGTAAAATGAAAAATGTTACACATATTTTATTGACAATAAGCGTTGAGGGCTTCAAGTATTCACTATTGCTGCACATTTTCAGTTAGACTCTTCCAATTTCTTTTTAATTCCCTTTTGTCATAGCCTCACAACTACATGCTGGAATTTTTCTATTTGTGACTGCGTACGCCATAGTCACAGTGCAGTCCAGTTCTGGGTATCACTTCTCCTGATAAAATGAAAGGACAAGCCCACATACAAAACCTTGCTGTGCTGATCCAATTTGCAGAGTGGTCCTTGATTTGATCAGGAATTTTCACATGCACTTCATTCGCCGTTTGTTTGTGGAAGACATGTGAAACGACCTTCTAAACAGACAAAAACCTGAGTGATATGTACATTCCACATATGTATGGGTGCAAGCCATTGTTAACAATGTATGAGACTGAAGAAGCTACAATGCTAATTTCATTTTTTTTACACTGCTTTTTTTACACTGATTTTGCTATGGTTTTGGTCAAAATGAGCAAAAGCAAGCTTTAGAGAATTTGCTGATCCTGTAAAAGATTCACCCCTGAATCAGCTTTCATGCTCCCAAGAAAACTAACTTTGAAAAAAAATTTGTCAAAATGTGTAAAACAGAGGTGACTGAAGTTTTTGTTCAAACTAGATCCATCTGTTCAGAAAAGCCATTTATGCAGAATAAATATTTCTGAGAATTACCTTGTTTTGAAAATCACAACTAAGGATTAATTTAAACACATATCTGAATTTCAAGTATGTACAAATAAATTTGCATACCAGTAAAAAGCGTGCCGATTCCACAGGAACTCCAGGGGAAGTTTCACCCACATATGTCAACACATAGGTGCTACGTGATTCATTTCTTTGTCAGAATCACTTGTTCCAGAGTGCCATTGATTACCTAATGCAGTTCTGTTACTTTATCTGTAAAATAGATAATAATAGCAATCTTAACTCATGATGTCCTTGAGAAACTGTGAAACTGAGAGACTTGATGACTGAAGTAGACATTGCAGTGATAGAGAAGTCACTGCTAACCTTAGCAAGGCCAGGGTTTCTTTTTCTAAGTCACTGGCCAAGTTAAAAGATTCTTGGAATCATGACAATCTTCAGTTTTAATAACTACTAAAGCCATCAAAAATAATAACTTGATTCTTTTTCATATTATTGGTGCAGGCAGCCATCCAACACTAAGCTTCTGTAGTAGGTTGCTTTCAATTATTAAGCAGTAAAAGGTGGCAGGTCTTTATCAGGAACAGAGATGAAAGAGAATACTTTTCTTTAATACAAGAAGGGAGAGACATGTTGCTGAACATAATGAATTGTATACTATGTGGAGTACATCATAATGGGCTCTTTATTTGGGTTACATGTGGAAGATGAAACAAATATGTTCATACATTCCAAAGACATCTTTTCAAAACTTCAAACCATCTCATTTCATTCACTTTGGATAATATTTTACTCCTGACAAAGCATGAGATCATTCAGCAGATTAGGTCACATTGCCCATTTGAAGACTTTATGGATTATTCAAAGGAGAGAGACTCAACATGTCCTGAAAACTGTAAGTAAAAGTAAAATGTGCATCATAAAAACCCTGGCCCAGTTCTGCAGCCTTACGTGGGTAAACGTCCCAGTGACACGTAGCAGAAAGCTACTGCTGCAGGAATGAGAGCTGCATGTACCCTGGCTGCAATGCAAGGGTTACACAAGCCGCAGCTGTCTGTCACCAGGCATGCTTTTCTGCTGTTCTGCTTTTCTGTGGGTGCAGAGGGGTGGTAACAGCACTTGTGCACCTCCCCTTCCAGATGGCTGCTATTATAACTACAGATAAGTAGAAAGCACCCTAAAGAACAAAAGCCATGGGGCAACGCTTCACTGACGTTTACTTCACGAAATGCTATTTACTTCAGTATGACTGACTACACCATATGTAAGTTAGAAGGCATTGTTTGACCCACGAGACTTAAAGATTAACTGAAAACAAGGTTGTTGAGCAAATTAAAAAAAAATGATGCAGTCTTCAATGTTTCTGAAGTGTTTAGACTCTGAATCTTCAGAACAATGACCTGTATTTTAAAGTTTAAGTTCTACGGTACAAAATGATGGCACGAAATACAGACATTTAACAAGTCTTACGATTGTGTCTCATGTCTAGAATGTGATTATAAGAGTTGGCCAACTGCAGCACCATGTAGACATTAACAGTGAAAGATACAGATGGTTTCTGCTTAGCATTTGTTTGTAATAATAAAGTGTAAGTCAAGTTGCATTTCATGCTGCATTTTAAACAGCTGTGTAAGAGCCAGTACAAAATCTAAAACCAAGTATGACTTAAAATATAACACTGCTTTGCTTTTCTCAGATACAGTCAGTGAACTGGAGAATGTTTTGATTACTTTAACTTGATATCATTTGTACATCCTGGTTTTCGAAGAAAATTAGACTCGCAGCTCATGCTTCTCCTGTCTATCATTGAGTCCCTCTCTCTTCCACCAGCTGACTAATTGCAAAGGAACCTGACGAGAGCAGAAGTCCCAGGGATATTAAATTCCATGTTTTGTTAAAAGGGGCAGATGAGCAGCAGAAAAACTTAAGTGCTCAGATAAGGGAAAAGCAGGAAAAGCCCATCCATTATCCATTCAGTTTGCTGAGCAATCTGTCCGTGCATCACTCCAAATCAGCTACAGCATATGATTGTATGCTGTTGGCACAGGCAGTGCAAATCATAGTAGGGGTGAGAGGCTCTGAGGGTGTTGCAATACAGAGACGGATAATGGGGAATTGCTTTACTTCAATATAATGGATGTAGCCAAGAAGAAACAGTATTTGGTTATACCTGCTGGTCATGGGACAACTTGTCTAAACACCAACCTCTTCACATAACAAATGCTGGATACCTAAAGTAGTCACAGATGCAAATACAGCATTTTTACTGTCACTGCTACTTCAGCATGTCAGAATACATCCAGCTGAGTACACTAAGTATTCAAACAAGCATTCAAATAGGTGAAGTTGAAGATTAGTAAGGAACTGCTCCTCTGTCTATTGGAGTACAGACCCTGGCTATGACGTCCCCTGATGGTACAGATCACATCAGCATTAATTCACTCTCAGCTCTCTTTTGGAGTAAATAACCTAGTCTGGAAACAAAATCTGGGTAAGATTATGGAGACAGTTTACTCAAAGACCTCTCTAAAAGGCAGTTGGAACAAGGCTTTAACGGGTTAGGCTGCCATCACCTTACACAACCCTATGACTTAATCCTGGAGCTTTGTACCCTCAGATTTCTTCGAGGCCCTTTTCCCACACACAGGGGGGTGCTGCACAGTTTCATACCATAAAAACACTGTCCCAGTAAGCTGTATTGCAGCTCTCTTAGTACTTCAGATAATTTAAACTGAAGTTCTCCTCCTCACAGCTATGTCTTAGGGTCACACAGGGACCAGAGGAGACCCAGAGCCAAGTGTGGACCATATATGGACCACATAGAATTATGTGGACCATAATTCTTATGAACCTTCTCTGGGGATGCCCTGCTACCCTGACACTTAAGTATGTAAAAAAATGCAAGAAATCTGAGTGTTAAATATTTTCTCTCTTCCCTCCTCCCCCCAAAACGAAAGGTAACAAGAAACAATTCTTTCCAGCCTGTGGCAGCTGAAACGTAAACGGATGGAGAGTGATTTTCTAACTATTCTAGACAGCATCAGACATGGGCTAGATCCCACCTCTTCTCAAAATTCATTTCGCTTGTACTAAAGGGAGGCATACACTTCATGTTTTTTCCATTACTGCAGCTCCACAGGATCTAGCACGTGGTTTTGCAGATATGGGCATTGAGCTCACTTAAATTAATTATTTAACTCTACATAAACTCCACAACTCCTTTATGCAGATGTTGTTCTTCCCACACACAAAGAGTATGCTCTGGCCTGTATCTTACGTGTAACTGCACTGTTAAGGACTTAATAAAAGCTCTCTGTCAGCCAGGTGACAGGAGCAAGACTGAGGTACCTTGTTAGAGCTATGTGAGAGACCACATCTGCACAGCATTAATCTCTATTCTGGCTTGTCTCACTCTGGTGCAAAAAAAAGAAGTTAACAAATGAAATATAACCCAACTAAGGCTGAAAGAAAATTCATAAAATGTGGATCACTCTGCAGTATCAAGAGCTTGTTTATCTTCTTCTTGGTGTTGTGGACTATAGTTTATCAATGGGTCTGAGACAACAACAGTGGAATTTCTCAGCAGTGAGGCTTTCATTTTTCTTCTGTTGGCAAAAATGGACTCTGATCTAAGCCATGACTACCCATGTTATGACTATCTTCCTACAGCAGGAAACATTACCAATGGTTAAAGAGGCGATACTACCATAGTGTTTGTAAAAGGATGAATGAAAAGACTGATGAGAATATGTAAGCCACACAGCTGACTATTTCTAGGTACTATAAGCAACCAGCAAAGGAAGGTCCTTCCAAACAGAATCATCTTAGAAAATAAGCACGTTATACATTGTTAAGCCATACTCTATGGACTAAAATGCTGCCACTTAGTTAATTCACTGTTTTTGTTATCCCTGAGATCCATACTCCTTCAGCTGTCATCGTTAACAAGTGACTTGTACAGAATTTGAATATAGCATTAAATTGCAATTTGGAGGCAGCATACAAGTTGTGCATGAAGTTCTGCTTAACCCCTGAGAAACTGAGGTGTTGAGCAACTTCCCACTCCTACATTGGTGATATTCTATAGCAATGCTTTTCAGTTAGTGAGAATCCTTTGTAGTATCCTGTTTCTTACAAATAATATTGATGTGACTTTAGCTTTCCTCACTTACATGTATGCACAGTACCGAACCATGTAATTTTTGTTAACCTTGAGCCAAGCCCTATCTCCCCTTTGCCTTCCTCTCTCCCTCCTTTCCCTGAATTCCTCACTGTCACACTGTTTGTTAGCAGGGGAAGCAATTAAAATTATTTAAGTCTTTTAATGAAGATGCAGGAAAAGATGTGAAGGAGGCTAGTAAAATTAATTGAAATGTAAACTATAAAGCAAGGTTTTCATCTTCACTGTAACCAGGTATTCTGGTCTGCTTAAGAGAATCCTAAAACACAGAGGTGATTCTGGTACACTACATCACCCCAGGCTTTTAGCAAGACACACGATTTTCCTTTTTTCCTTCTCTCAAATCATTGGTTGGGAATAAACCTGCTCCTAGCACTGTAGCAATGGGAGGTGTCCTGTTCTCTGATGGTACAATACCAAAGAGGGTCTGCCTGTGCCAGCCACAGTTTTGCATGGGGTCACACAGCCCGGTGGAGAGCCTATTTCCACCTTGTAGGATCTCTTTGAGATAAATTGTCCACAAATCATCAGGCTGAACACTGTGCACAATTTTCATTCTGTTTTCTACTGAGAAATCTTTGTGGGGAACATTTTTCCCTCTCTTTCACACTACCACGTACGCATTTAATAATCTCCCATCTGCCACTGACAGGAGTCCTGTAAATGGGCAGACAATCTCTGGGACACCCCCAAGTCTTAGTTTCAGGCTAAAGAGGCGCTTGTGAAGATAAGAAGGAAGCAGAAAAACAGCAGCAGCACAACCACCAGCTTCTGTCTCTGCCTCTTACTTGCAATCTTGTCTGGAAGAAAACGTGGACAGTGTAAATTAGGAGGTGTGCTGAGGCCTAGCAAACTTTTCTCTCCACGCAGCTTTGTAAAACACTGATTTCAGAGCCCCGCTGAATGCTGGTTGACACCCATGGTGCAAAATCCTTGGCTTGCTAATGTTTTGTTATAGAAGAAAATACATTTAAAAATAGGAATGCAAATAAGTAATTTTGGAAACAAAATACACAAGCAAAGGGTACTAGTAGGGTTCAGTGACGTTCAAGATACAGCTGAAGCTGGGGTCATGCTCACATCCTCTCGAAGACCTATTCTCACCAGACCCTCTCTGAGGAAGATGATGGGTGGTGCACGCAGGGAACCAGGGAAGCGGCATGCAGGGAACCGGGGAAGAGGAGGGCTGGCATCTGGGACGCGAAAGTTCATTCTTCTCAACTCACCGGCTGCCACGCAGTTGTCACCAATGCCCTTCGCAGAGACTTTATTCGTGGCCTTCAGAAAAGGGTTGACAGGCAGATAGTCTCGTTATTTTGTCCACTGACAAAGCACAGTTTCTGACATGCCAACTGTATCCCCTTTAAATTTCTATCTTTCAGTAGAACTTGAGCGTAGCCTTTTTTCCTTTAACTTTTGCTTTTGTAAGTTTTATGTTGTTTCTGACAACAGGGCTGTGCAGAAAATCACCAGTCTCTCCCCTGGCAGAGGGAAACAGTCACAGAGGAAATTATTTTTGTTATCTTTAGCCCTGAGAAAACCCCAGAAGGTAGGTGCAGGCAGAGTCTACGCTCTGTGCAGGGAGAAATGCTGATATCCAAGCATGCTTGGTAGGGGACACCACAGAAAATATAGTTTTCTAGCTGTAACAAGCATCTACTAAGTATTTTTCAGAGCTTTTAACTTGGCAAAGTTAGGGCCTTATTGTCCACGAAGATAAGAAAAGATGGACTTGGCAAGTGGGAGGGACCAACCTCTGCTGCAGAGGATAAAGAATGAAACTTTGTAGTTTAACACAAAATATCATTTTCATTCCTGAACAGTTTTAGTTGAATTTTTTGAAAGAAACAGCTTGTGCAGGCATGGGACTCTTTAGCCCAAATATTTAGTTTAGATAAACATGTAAGTGATTGAAAACAAAACCTTTTGAAGGAAAATAACACTAAGTAAAGGTGTCTCTCTAGTCAAACACCGACAATTAAACTGTCATCTCATTTTCACCAGTGGAAAAGCTCTAAAAAAA
>VZTL01065577.1:0-12346 GCA_013400535.1 Scopus umbretta | reverse complement strand
TCCCTCAGGCGCGGGGCTGAGGGGCGCCGTCTCGCCCGCTGGCGGAGCTCCGCGGGTGGGAGCGCGGTTGTTTGAAAGGGGAGTGTTATTTCAGGTGTCTGAGTCGGAAGTCATGGAGGTGGAAGAGCGTTTCTGCCAGTGAGAGAGCCCTGCGGTACCGGGTAGGCGAGCAGATCCATGGGTTCACCGTAGCGCAGGTGAGCATGGCCCCGTACGTCCCCCCCGGCTTTGCACAGACAGTTTTTCCCTTGGTTGGAAAACGCCTGAGCGAGGCCAGGACTCTGCGCCCTAAGTATTTGCACAGGTGCTTTGGGGCGTCAGTTAAAAAATGATACAGGAGTTACTTGTAGTTGCCCTTCTGGGTAACTATTTCTAGTTACTGGGTTTCTGGGTAACTAATTCTCTAGGTAACTTTAACGCGTGTTGCTATAGGGAGCTAACTCTGCTAGAGTAACTAATGCACCCGGGAGTTTGTGTGTCGGCTGCAGATGTTCAGCATTCGGTGTGGTCCCCTGCAAGTCCTGACAGATACCTGAACCTCACTGTGCGCTGTTTTATGCACAACTTTCACGTAATATTTTATCTCCTAAGCTGCTTTTAATACTTTTGTTAAGAACCTGCAATAGAAATAATATGTGGAATTTCTTTTTACGTTTTTTTAAAGGAAAAAACAGAAGCAGACAGTAAAGGTAGTTTGCAAAAAAGTGATTGCTGGTGGCAGAGCTAGTGGTGGAACTGGGTTCCTTGACTTTTGTGTTGCTGTCCTAACCACTGCTGTTTGAATATATGCCTCTTTGTATTTCTGATCAAATTGTTCTGGTCTTAATATCTATACCAGAAGAGTATAGTTCTTTGGTTGTAGTGTACTTCAGTTGTTTTTTTTAAACTTTATTTTCCATTTACATACTTCTTTCCCCGCCCCGCCCCCCCCCCAAAACCATTGGAACAAAGAATTTATTTAATTCTGTATATGCCGGTATTATATACAGGATCAACAAAGTGATAATTGCTGTGTCATCCATGACTTACTTGACCTTGTTGCAGTCGCACTGTAATACAGGTGTTTTCTTCCAATGCAGGTGACAGCTGTTCCTGAGCTGTTCCTGACTGCAGTGAAGCTTAGTCATGACAGTACGGGGGCCAGATATTTACATGTGGCTCGAGAAGACTCCAATAACCTATTCAGGTAAAACATTAATATATGTATAGCATGTTCCATCTCAGCATCAACTTGTGGTTTATAAATTGTAATCCAGCTTCATAACTGGATTTTTCTGTGATAAAAATAGTACTTCTTTTCTGGGACTTTTGTAGAGTTTTTTAGGTTGGAACAGATGTCATGAGGCCTGTTGTTCAACCTGCTGCTCCAAACAGAGTCAGCACTTAATTCAGGTGACGTTCCTCAGACAGTTAGTTATCCAGGTGAAAATTTCCAAAGACAGAGATTCTACAACCTCTCTGGGCAACCTGTTCCCAGTGTTTGACTGTCTGTATGGTGTTGGTGTTTTGAACCCCCCCCCCCCACATCTCACGATAGNCCCCCCCCCCCCAATATCAAGTTGGAACCTCCCTTGCTTCAATTTATGAACATTATCTCTTGTCCTTCCATCATACATATCTATGCAAAGAACCTATCTTCATCATAACCTCCTTGTAGGTATTGAGTATTGGAAGGCAGCTATTGAGACCCCTTGATGCCTTTTCTTCTCCTTGCTAAATGAGCCCCATTTTCTCAGCCTCTTTTCACAGGGCATGTTCTCCAGCCCCTGACCACCTTTGTGGTTCTGGCATGTTCTCCAGCCCCTGACCACCTTTGTGGTTCTCCGCTAAACTACTTCAAATTTACTATCATCTCTTTATTGGTGAGCCAAAAACTGGCCTTGCTGATAAATTGCCTTATAGTTGCAAGATGTAAACCAGTTGTTTTTTACCATAACCTTCCATGAATTTTTTTCTGAGCCTTTTGGCTAAGTTAGAAATGTGTTTAGTTATGTGCTGAAAACTTCAGTGCCACCTCCAGAAACAGAAGTGCAGAGGTTGTACACCCTCTAGAAGAAGCGGCTGAGCACTCAAGAGTCTTAAGGACTCAACAACTCTGCATCCTGCTGTATGCCATGTTAGAGAGTGATAATGTTCCCATAAACCTTGGCTGCAGATAGGAGGTGGATGGACTTCTCATCACAAATAACTGCATTCTTCTCTGTGCTCTCTGTCTTGCAGTATACAATTCCGAACCACTCCAATGGACAGCACGGGGGTCCCACATATCCTTGAGCACACTGTGTTGTGTGGTTCTCAAAAGTATCCTTGCCGAGATCCGTTCTTTAAAATGTTGAACAGGTCGCTGTCCACTTTCATGAATGCATTCACAGGTGAGCACAAAGTAAATAACACCACTTAAAATGCATGAGGCTTTGTTGCAGTAGAGCTGTCCGTCGTCTCTCCTTAATTTCCCTTTGGAGAGCCATTATTATTAAGTGTGAATGTGAGCAATTGAAAAACTAACAAGGCAAGGCACCAAAATAGATCTTGTTCATTTGGCAGTTACAAAGTCCCAATAGAGCTGGATCTTTACAGTATACAACAGTGCATTCAATTGTTTATGTATATGACAAAAGCCAAGTTTTAATGGTAAAATAATTGCTGTGTTAAACTTAACGTGTGTATTCCTCAGGAAAAAATACGTATCATTTAGTAACTTTCTTCTCCTCCAGCTATTTATATAGAGGAGAGATTAAAAATAAACAAGGGCAAACTGCATGTTAGACTTTCTAAAATTCTGATCTCTTTACATTTATTTATATGCAGCTAGTGATTACACACTCTATCCATTTTCAACACAAAATCCCAAGGATTTTCAAAACCTCCTGTCAGTGTACTTGGATGCAGCTTTCTTTCCATGTTTGCGGCAACTAGATTTCTGGTAAGATGTGGACAGCTTGAGATGTATGCAAACCTTAAATTAAACAAACAAACAAAACCAAACCCCAAACCTTCAAACTCCCAACACTTCCTGTTACTAATTTTTTCAGGCAAGAAGGTTGGAGGTTAGAGCATGAGAACCCAGCTGATCCTCAGACACCTCTAGTCTTCAAAGGAGTTGTTTTTAATGAAATGAAAGGCGCATTTGTAAGTTTTGTGATTTTTTTTGTTTTAAGATCTTATTTTGGTGAAGTGGCTTAAGCTGTAGGTTATCAATGGCGTTACTGCACCAGAGATTTCCATTTCTCCTTTGTGAAATTTGCATCCTCAGTAAAGTCAGCAATCCGTTACATGGTTATTCTTAAAGTTAGCCTGTTGAAAGCTTGTTTGCATATAAAATAACACCTTGCTAATTGGATTTTATTGTAGAATTTTCTTTTGAATCAATATGATAACACAGGTAGTTTTATCCAAGTACATGGGACTACAGAAGAAAATGTTTATGTGAGGAGGAGCTTTTGTGTAAGTTAGAGCTCTGAGGCCTTCTTATCGAGCACCTATTATTTTTAAAACGTGTTTTGATGACTTTTACTGAAATGTGCTATTTTCCTTTTAAGACAGATAATGAGAGGATATTTGCACAGCACCTGCAGAATAAAATCCTTCCCGATCACACTTACGGTGTAGTATCTGGTGGAGATCCATTATGTATTCCTGATCTTACATGGGAGCAGCTTAAACAGTTCCATGCCACGCATTATCATCCAAGTAATTCCAGGTATCTGAAATTTGTAACTAACTTACTAGGTTATATAGTTCATATTTTGGTGAGGGAAAACCAGTGATACAGTGTTTACATACATGTGGCCAGCAACTTGGATAACCTATGCCCACCAGCATCTAGGACAGCACTGAAGCAAGGAAGAGAGAAGTAAAGAGTGAATTGGAAGCAGGGCTACTGAAAGAGAGGTGGCTGATTTTCTAGAGTACGTCTGCCTGCTTGATCATTAGGATTTGTTTTGCGGATTTTTGTTTAGAGATGATTCACCTTGAACTCATAGGAGTTGGCGGGAAATGGAACACACTAATAAGTATTTAGCAGTAATGTTAGGGACTTGTGATGCAAGTAACGCCAGTGAGTCTGGGGGTTCCTGTCCTCCTTGAAGTCAACACAGATTGAAAGTTATAAAAAGAAGTTATACACGAATGGCTGTGTATTTGCTCCTGAATCACACATTACTGTATAAGGTTCTAAATAATGGATATCCAGTGAAGTCAGATACTAATTCTGTTAGTACTGCTGAAAGTCATCTTGTTTGAAAATTTGAACCTGTGTTTAGATTTTAATCAGGGAATAACACTTAGTTGAGACATACCTCATCCTCATATTTAATCCAGTGGAAGTCAGCAATGTTTCTTGTAGGCATGGGACTGTTCTTTGGTATACTGACCCACAGAACCCAGCCATGTTTTAAGGAGCAGTTGAGATCGTCATATTGTATCCAATATGTGTGAGGACCGTAAGAATTTTGTTTTCTGAGACTTTAGAGCACTGGGATTCTGGCTTCAATTACTAATATTTTTTGCTGGAACATTGTATATTGCTGAAACGAAGCAAATTCTATTTTTTGTGGGC
Organism: Scopus umbretta; assembly: GCA_013400535.1. Lineage (NCBI taxonomy): Eukaryota > Metazoa > Chordata > Aves > Pelecaniformes > Scopidae > Scopus > Scopus umbretta. The sequence continues at coordinate 7,788 of VZTL01065577.1, read as the reverse complement.
TCCAGAGCATAAACCAGAAGCTGTGAAATGTGGAATTCTACCAGCAGATCCAGGGGTTTTATGTATATGGCAAACTGGTGGGCCTTTAATGTAGGGGCCTTACAAACCATGTTCCCTTCTAAATGTATCCGAGTCATTGGAAATCACGTGAAGTTCAGAATATAATAAAAGCTGTTACTGTAAGTTTCATGTAAAATCTGATGCTTAATCCCAAATGCTTTCATTTGAAATGCAGGTTTTTCACATATGGTAATTTTCCACTGGAGCAACATTTGAAACAAATACATGAGGAAGCGTTGATAAAATTTGAAAGAATTGAATCAAATACTGACATCCCAAAACAGAAACTCTGGGAAAAGCCTGTAAGTAAAAAAAAACAAACAAAAAGAAACAGTGTATATCCAATTTTGGAATTGCAGAAACTGAATATAACAGGTTAACATTTTAGCCCAGTCTGCTGGAGTTACTTTGTTTAGAAGTGTGTTTGTGTGTAAATGAGCTGAAGTATTTTTATTTTTGGTTAAAGCGAAGGAAAAACTACATTTACTTTTGAGTTTCAGTAATGTAATGATTGCGTGCAGTTGTTTCTCTTTCTTATTTCCAGTTTTCAAGTCCCTCAGCATTTGGAGCATTGAAGCATTTATTAATGGAAAGCATTTAGAGCTACTTATACAAATAGTGATACTTAAGTGTCAGGAAATATGCCCTCTAATGGTACCTAAACGTCCAAACATTGGTGTCAAAAATAACTTTTTCCATTTTTCCCTTCCCTCCTTTGCTTAAGCATTTCTTTGAAACCCAGCTCAGAGAGTTAATTATGGCCAGATTTTCTTGAATCATCTCCTCTGTTTCTCCAATTGTAAAAATTGAGATACGACTCCTGTTTTTCACAATATCCTGTGCTTGTGTATGCTTCTGTACTTATGAATATTGAACTTACTCATGAGTATCTGTAAAATTATTTGAAATCTTTGGAAGGAAGATGCTATGAAGATCCAAGCAGTAATTTTTTTATTTGTAGCTTCTGCTCTGAGTTTAATCTGCATCAAATGTATTTATTGTACTTAACAGAGAGAGCACAGTGTAACATGTGGCTTAGACTCATTTGCTACTGATCCTTCCAAGCAGACAACTGTCAGCGTCAGCTACTTGTTGACAGAGTAAGTGTATCAAAATGAAATTCTGAATCAAAAGCTCATTTTAGAACTTCAAGCAAGATGCAGGCGTATTTCATGTCCCCCAATACCTCTTCGTAAATGTCATCTTTAAGTTAAATAATGCAATGGGAAAGCTAGACAAATCCTCCTTTAGTAAATGGTAGTTTAATTACTAAGCAGGATTTTTCCTGTGTTTTTCTTTAGCAGATAGACATAAGGAAAATCAGCCATTATCTTACAAAACTTTTCTGAGGATTAGACTTTTGGGAACGCTGGCTTCCTGCCTTTCAATTTCCCTGCGAAGTGCAAGTTTTTCTGTATGACCCTACTACTACTTTTATCTACCCTTGCAGCCTAATTTAACTTGCTTTACTGCTATTTATAGTAAGTGAAAGATGCAGAACTCTCTTAGTTCCCTAAGGTTTGGAGCAGTTCATAACTGTTCGTAACGGTTCAGATGTTCATAACTGACAGTTATTTCTCCCTTGCTCCTGCTGCAATGTTTATAGAAGTGATTCTTCTGAAATGAACTCAGTGATGCTGGGTGTCTCTCATTCATAGCTTGATGCTTTTTAAGAACTATTAATTTTCTTCAGTATTACAGACACTTTTGAAACGTTCACACTGAGCCTGTTGTCTTCGCTGTTGGTTGATGGGCCGAATTCTCCTTTTTACAAAGCCTTAATTGAGTCTGGTGTTGGTACAGATTTTTCACCTGATGTTGGGTAAGCATTGCAATTTACATTCCATCACTGTAAGCAATATTAGAAAGGATACAAACCACTATTAAGTTGGGAGAAGTCATCTCTTATTCTGTTGTAAATTGCCTGTATATTCTTATTTTAATATGAGAACATCTTAAGAGTTTCTACTGATGAACTATAAAGCGTTCTCAAGTGTAGCTTTTGGCTTGTCAAAATAACTTAATAGAAGCTATGTTAGTTTAAACAAAGTTGTACTTTTTAAAGCTTGCAAACAAGAAAAATGGGTAGGTAAAAATATGGTGTACCTTCACTGCCCTAGTTTACTTGGGATTTTCATCTTGGCCATTTAGTATTACTAAGAAGAGTTTGCTAGCTCTTCTCTGTACTGTGTTACCTTTGCTTTTTTGATTTAATTCTGTGATTTCTTAGTAGGTAAGTTTGGCACAAATGTGCTTTTCTGTAGTTAGCTGCCATTAACTTGCCATTGCCTCCGTACAAAAGGGTGTTTCTGCCAACACTTACTCAAACTGTAGCTCTTGCAGCCAGGCTTCTGAGCTCGCTCTGTGCTGCAGACTAAGGGTGGGTGGATTGTCTTCACCTAACTACAGGCTCAGCTGCTCATCATAGTTTGCCTTTATTCTCAGCAGTAAGAAAGAAGCACTTTCAGGGCATGATTCATCTGACTGATTTTTAGACTTGCGGTTGACAAAAATCATGTTTTCATCTCCGCTGGCTGTCTCAGATGTTTGAGTGGGAAACTTCAATATATTCATCTATTATTTTAATGCCTTAGGGTACTCTGCCTGGCTTGAACTGTCTCTCCGTGAAGTCATGGGTTTCCTGCAAGTCCTATGTCATGCATGCCAGTGCCATGCAGACATCTTAATATCACAGGGCATGGCAGGAGAAATCTGTCTTTAGACACTGAAGTAGTGATTGAGTTGTATGTTTTGTCTGCTGAGTCTTTTAAACAAACATTATATTAACATGATATTAAACAGTATATTGAACTATACACTGAGTTGGCTTTAATTTGCCCTAGTGACTGTGCTGGTGATTCAATCTAGAAGAATAAGTTTGAGTCCAGAGATCAGTATTCCAGAATATAACATCTGAGTCTGTCACTGAATCTCTTCTGTGTTTTTTAGACATGAAACAGTGGATGTTTAGAGTTGATGAACACCTGTTGTTTTTTCTGCTAGGCATTTCATATTTCTGCAGGTGTTGCTTTGTCTCTCTAAAGATAGCTTCTTATAGTTAACCCTGCCTGACAGCTTGAACAAAATTATCTTTAACTTTTTTTTTTTAAGTACTATTGAGAATCCAAACATGGAACACTTCACCTTCACCACTTACTTTACAAATACTGCTTTAAAAGTACAAATTTAAAAGTACCGTTCCACTCACCTGCTTAAGTAGAATGTATGTGTTTTGGCATTACAGGCAGCCAAAAATTTTCACCTTAAAAAAAGAGACTTCTTTACCTTCTGAGTACTTACAGATGAATGGGAAGATGAAAAAAAAAAAAAAGACCAGCTTTTCTTCTGTAACTGTTTTTCTTTCTCTAATATCATATGCCGTATGTTTTCTTAACAGTGCGCTACTACTACTGAAATAGAACAAAAAATGCTTTTAAGTTCCATTTCTTGCCTCTTTGGTAATTATTTTTCTTTCCACTAGCTTTTAAAATCCTTTGTGTGTGTATGTGGAAGTTATGGGTGGTTTTCCCCTTCTTCTGCCTTTTCTGGCAGGTTTAATGCTTAAGTTCTAGTACTTGTCACTGAGTTGAATATGTTTCATTATAGGTTTAATGGCTCAACAAGAGAAGCTTATTTCAGTGTGGGTCTACAGGGTATTGCTGAACGAGACATTGATACTGTGAAACAGATAATTGCTAGAACAGTTGATGAAGTTATTGCGTGAGTAATGTTAAATTTTTGAGAATACTGTTAGTTCTTTCATACAGTCTTTTACAATTAGACAATAATAATATATAGGCATACAATAATAAAGGCATATATATAATAACATGCCTTTAAAATCTAGTTATATAAAAATAAATGCACCAAAGAAGCAGTCATATTGTTCAGTAGTCTTAAATCTCGTACCTACTAACTTCCTCTGTAGCATAGTCATCAGCATAACCTTCAGGAGTTTAATGATATTAGTGCAGTTTCCCTAAATGACACAGCATGATAAGATTATTTCATATCAATTTTAATTCAGTGTGGAAGACATTATGTTGTAATGCTTCCTTTATCGATGTTATAATTCATTTTCATAACTTCACTTAAAGTGATTAGTGTTAATGGATATGATTTCCTTCTCTCATCACGACTTCCTAAAGGAAAGGATTTGAGGAAGATAGGATTGAAGCTTTACTTCACAAAATTGAAATCCAGCTGAAGCATCAGTCTACAAGTTTTGGACTTGCCCTGGCATCTGTAAGTCTGTATGTGTGCCTGTGTGTGGTGTGTTTTTAGGAATGGATAACAATCTGCTGTCTACATTTGTAGGAAATACGGGGTCATTTTGTAGGCTCTTGATATGTAAAACTTTTCACTTAATGGCTTTTTCTTTGTCATCTCCTGTACGTCTTTCTTCCTTCTTTTCAGTAGCCTTCACACTATCAGTGGACTCCACACTGTATGACTTAACCAGGCAGTGAGTCTGTTGTCTTTGCCTGAATTGGACTGCAGTAGCACTTATTACTTCTGTAAGAGAGGCATGCCATACTGGCTCTTGTAACTATGTTTTGGCCAGATGCCTATGTATTTTAAAAAATGAATAAGAGAACTAAGGTTTTTTTATGGAATTTAGGGTTGTACTGCTGTAATTTAATTTCAAGGTTCACAAGTGAAAATATACATTCATTCAGTTCTTGGCTTAAAATTTTGATACCTGAGCTGTTACGGAAAATGTGTTCCACAGCAGAATGTTGTGTCTTTGAGAAGTCCGCAAGTCGTTGTAAATTTGTGAACAAGTTAGCCGAAGTATCTGCAGTCAGTTTGGAAATCAAGGAGTCCTGCTGACACCCGGGTCTTTTTCTGCTCTGCAGCAACTTCATTTGCTAAGCAGCTCTTGTGCTTTGTGTCTCTCAAGTGTTACATCTTCAGCATGGACAGCAGTTCATTCCTTTGGCATCCAAAGTTAGGTGAAGAAGCAGAGTCCTGGATTAACATGAGACTGGTAAACTGGAGAGCACAACCAAGAACGGTTTTAAATCAAATTGCCATACAGTGAAACAGACAAATTGTGGATCTTTAATTGCCTGTCATGTTTCAAACTAGGATCTGGCAAAACGCACCTTATTTTGATAGCCAGTACTTTCTAGCATGTCTTCAGATTGTGCGAGTAATTCTGTGTGATGAAGTATTGACACATATACTTTATCTCTCAATGTTTTTAAGTCTTGAAGTTGATTCAACTGTTAGGACTTAATTCTGGAACAGAAAGCACTTAAATAATTCTTGCTTTTAAAGACCAAACAGTCATGCAGCATTTGGTGTTAATACTCCTATAGAAGAGGGTTATATCTCAGTTTGTTTCCCTGAGTTTGTGTTTTAGAAGTTGACCTTGAAAAAGGGCCTGAAAGGGACCTAGTTATAACTAAAGTAATCATAGAATTGTAGAATGGTTTGGGTTAGAAGGAACCTTTAAAGATCATCTAGTTCCAACCCCTTGCCATAGGCAGGGCTATGTTTCACTAGATGAGATTGCTCGAAGCCTCATCCAACCTGATCTTGAACAATTCCAATGATAGGGCATCCACAGTTTCTCTGGGCAACCCATTCCAGTGTCTCGCCACCCTCATTGTAAAGAATTTCTTCCTTATGTCCAGTCTAAATCTACCCTTTTTCAGTTTAAAACCATTCCTCCTTGTCCTGTCACTACAGGCCCTGGTAAAAAGTGTCCCTCTGTCTTTCTTATAAGCCCCCTTCATGTATGAAAGGCTGCAATAAGGTCTCCCTGAAGCCTTCTCTTCTCCAGGCTGAACAACCCCAACTCTCTCAGCCTTTCTTCACAGGAGAGGTTTCCATCCAGCTGGTAGTTTTTGTGGCCCTCCTCCGGACCCTCTTTAAGAGGTCAATGTCTGTCTTGCACTGTGGGCCCCAGAGCTGGATGCAGTACTCCAGGTGGGGTCTCAGCAGAGTGGAGTAGAGAGAGAGAATTGCCTCCCTCAGTGGGCCGGACATGCTTTTTTTTTGGCAGTCCGGGATACAATTGGCTTTCTGAGCTGCAGGTGCACATTGTGACCTCATATCCAATTTTTCATCTACCAGTATCTCCAAGCCCTTCTCTGCAGGGCTGCTTTCAAACCATTCATCACCCAACTTGTACTGATTATTAGTCATTGCCCCAGCCCAGGTGCAGAACCTTGCACTTGGCCTTGTTGAACTTCATGAGGTTTGCATGGGCCCACTCCTCAAGCCTGTCATGGTCCCTGTGGAAGGCTAGCATATCAACTGTACCATTCAGCTTGGTGTAATCTGCGAACTTGCTGAGGGTACGCTCAGTCCTACTGTGTATGTCATTGATAAAGGTATTGAACAGTACTGGTACCAAAACAGACCCCTGAGGAACAGACACCACTTGTTACTGATCTCTGTTTGAACGTTGAGCCATTGACTGCAACTCTTTGGATGCAGCCATCCAGCCAATTCATTATCCATTGAATAGTCCATCCATCAAACCCATATATTCCCAATTTAGCAACAAGGATGTTGTGTGGGACTGCATCACAGGCCTTACAGAAGTCAAGATAGATGGCACGAATTTCTCTTCCCACCAATGCAGCCACTCCATTGTAGAAGGACACCAGATAAGTCAGGCACGATTTGCCTTCTGTGAAGTCATGTTGGCTATTACAGATGACAGCCTGTGTGAGTTTAAATGTCACGTGGTAAGGCTTCCTTGACTTCCATGCTTTATTCCAGTGCTGTGCTAGCTTTACAATTAGAAGGACTTTCCTTTGTGTGATGTATTTAAAACACAGTAGGATAGGTGAACCATTTGGCTGAAGGGTGGGGATCAAAGAGTTTTGGTAAATGGGGTAATTCCTGGCTGGTAGCCAGCCAGTAGTGGTGTTCTGCAGGGCCAGATTTTATTTATTTATTTGATTTTAGGGCCAGTTCTCTTCAAAGTTTTTTTATCAATGACCCGGACACAGGAGTTGAGTGCATACTAAGTGAGTTTGCCAGCGACACTAAATTAGGAGGAGCCATTAATTCCCTTGAGAGTAAAGAGGCCTTACAGAGAGATCTTGGTAGATATAGTACTGGGCAATCACAAGTTTTATGAAATTTAACAAGGACAAATGTGAACTCTTCACCTGGGTTGGTATAATCCTGGATGTACGTATAGATTGGGGGATGAGGCTGGAATGCAGCCCTGCAGAAAGGGATCTGGGGGTTTTCATTGATGACAAAGCTCAGTATGAGTTGCATAAAGCCAAAAAGGGCCAATCATATCCTGGGATGCATTAAGAACAGTATAGCTAACTGGGCGAAAGGAGTGATTGTCCCACTGTGCTCAGTATTGGTGCAGCCTGACCTCAAGTACTGTGAGCAGTTTTGGGCTCCATGATATAAGAAGGACATAAAAATACTAGAACATGTCCAAAGGAGGGCAAAGAAGATGCTGAAAGGACTAGAGGGCATGGCTTATGAGGAGCTGCTGAGGATACTAGGTTTGCTTAGCTTAGAGGAGAGGAGACTGAGGAGTAACTTCATTGCTGTCCACACCTCCCTCACGATGGAGATGGAAGAGGTGCTGGTCTCTTCTCTCTAGTGTCCAGTAATAGAACACGAGAAAATGGCTTCAGTCTGCATCAGGGAAGTACAGATTGGATATTGGGAAAAAGTTCTTCATGGAGAGTGTGGTCAAACTCTGGAACAAGCTCCCCAAGTGTACTGGTTTTGGCTGGG
>VZTL01065575.1:0-16214 GCA_013400535.1 Scopus umbretta | reverse complement strand
ATTACTGATTAGCAGTGATCAGACTGAGCAAGGTCTCTTAAAAAGGTAAGAGAAGATGAAGCCTTTTCAGAAGTCACATTACCTAAAGCAAGCCCATCCTTCTTTTGACCAGTACATACAGCATACAGTCAAATGCAGCTCTACCTAAGGGACGTGTCGGAAAAGGGACATTCTTCTAGAGAGACAGCTGAAGCAGTCAAAACAATCTTTGCAAATTTGACATTAGTGGTCTAACTTGCAAAATCAAAACAGGCTAAAACAAGGACAGTGCCTTCCAGAGCAACTCTGTTCATGTGTTCTAGTGCACAGCACTGGTCAACAAACATGCAATTCTTTATCGATTCTTTGAACTTCCAAACCAAACATAATAATCCTTTCACTTAAAGGCAGATATGTCAAATTTGACCTTTCCTGTGATTAGCCAATATTTAAAATATTTAATTCCACAGTGCCACTGTTATTGTTTCCATTTCTGAATTGATTCTTATTTAGATCCCATATGCCACCAATAAGAATAGGAAAATGCTTTGTTTCCGAACAGAAACTGTACACTTACTATTTAACAACCCTTAGCTTTTCTAAAGCAGCCAAAAAATTACAAATAACTTGCTCCGGACTCTGCACCAGACTCCAGGCTCACAATTCCAGAAACACGTTCTAGTTTTGCAAACATGTCTCCAGCTACACTGTATCCGACTGAGGGTCAGGGGAAGAGAAACAACCAACCCAAGCCCCATGCCACCTAGCCGTCAGAAGTGCTCAGTGTATAAAATTACCTTTATCCTCAAATACACTGAAGGATGTGCTATGGTTTACTAGTTTCACAATGATTCAGTCCTTCAGTGTCTAAATATCACTGTTACTCAGAACTACAGTAGATGGCAAAGGAATTCTTCCAGTAACAACTTGCCAATTTAGAAGCCAAATTTAAATTAACCTTATTTTCCAAAGTTCTTATACCCGATGCATGTTCATTTATGTTGATGAATCTAAGTGTCCAGTTTCTCCTTTCCCTGACAATTTAACCAAGCTGATTTCCCTATCTCTGCAGCTGATTTTTTGCCTATGAGCTTTACTCTCATATATCAAAATTTGTTCTTTTGAACAAAGCAACACGAATTCTCCATGCTCAAATCCTATGGGCTGGTAGTTTTAGTACCCTTATTCCATTTTCAAATGAAGTTCTAAGAAAAAAATAACAATCCCCCCATATTTACAAACAGATTATTTTCCCCAAAGAGAAAAGCACTACAGAACTGAGTGTGGTTGAACTATATTAAAAAAAATTACACAATGAGAGGGCCACTTGTGAGTATCTGTGTATTTTAAGTTGGCTGATGACATAGCCTGGATAAAGTGTAAACACAAAATCTGTCAGTTTATATTATATTTCTGTGAAACCAAGCTGCTGGGTTATTTTCATATTAATCACGAATGGTTCTTTGCAGTAGCATCTTCCTTTAAGTTAAGGCATAGCTGTTGTCTCTGTCTTGTAGTTCTAAATAATTTTTTTTTTCCCCCTGCTTTGGTGGTATTCCTCTGCACCAGAAGACCAGCTTCATCATTTCCAAGTGACAGACTATGCAATGCAGGATTACTGTCAAAAGATTAAAAAAACCCACAAAAAAACAAAACAAAAAGCACAACAAAAACCAAAAACCACCGAACAACAACAGCAAAAAAAAACCCAAACAAACAAAACCTCTAAAACAAATTCCCAGAAGACAACCATCCAGCCTGGAAAGCCATCTATCTTTGCTTTCTCAGTCACCAGTACTCTCAGCACCAGAAACATTTGTTTTATTTGACAAATACAGAGTGTGTAAAGAGTGACCTGGAGAGAACAAGAGGAGGAAAAATACAGCAGGGCAAGGTGCATGTTGCGTGCTGTACTGCCATGCACACTGTGGTAAGTCTGAAGTGGCTGTCCTTAACATTCACTTAACTCCTCGAGATTTTTCCCCAGAAGCAATCATGGGAGATACTGGTCTACTGCTTCTCAGTTTCTGTAAAATCCAAAGTTCAGGGACAGAAGAGGATAAAAACAGTATTGCTGATATATTCTGAAGCTCTAAAAAAGGTTTATTCTAGTGATTAAGATCAGTGAGTGAGGCACGTAGCGCATACTGGGGATCATGGAAGTTTATTGTTCTGCAAAATTCACAATGCATTTTAAGTCCACAAGGCCATGCGGGTGCAGCAACGATGGATATTCCATGCACATACATTTGGTATTTGGCATACTGCATTCAGAGCGTATGGCTAAACTGCAGCACACAGTATCAGCCTGACTTAGGGGGTGATGCCGCAATGCAGTGCCTTTGTGAAGCCTAGAAAAGCAGAATGATTAACAGACCTCATCCCTTACTCTTGCTCGAGATAGCCAGCACTGCTAGCAACTGCAGCCTTATACAGGACAATGGCAGACAAATGCAAAGAGTCATTCAGGTGTGCCCCTTCCACTCACAAACAGCGCAAAGCAAACTCACAAATCTTTACAAACAAACTGTGTTGACCCTCTGTTCTCCCCTTCCTTCTCTCAGTTCTGCAGTGATCAGAATGAAACCAAAGAATGAGGAGAACAGGGAACCACATGACCCTGTAGCAACCTCCCCACCTTCAGCTGCTTCAGCCTTGCAGAGCTCTAAATTCCACCATGTTAGTCAGCAGCCCCTTCATAGAGGCTGTCATGCAGCTGACAGAGCCATTATACAAGCAGACGATGTATATAAATCTCTTTACAATCCTGTTTCCTCGCATCTTGATTAATTACATTTCTGTCTGCCTTCTTTCCTTTCAAACACAAATGCAAAGGATGGGCTCTGAAACTGGGACTTTTTTTCCTCTTGAGTCCCTTTCTGAACTCAGCAGGTGCAATTCTACTGAAGGCAGGAAACTCCCATTTCTACACTATGTTCCTGGCATCTGCTTATCTTTCCTGCTGAAAACGTAGTGGATGTCATCAAAGTGCATCAGAACTTAAACAATCCCCTTGACCCCAGTACCCCTTTGCTGTAAATACAGTCTGAGTTTGTTTGAACTGGAAATCGTTGTTCTTGGGAATAATTTCTCTGTACACAACACTGTCTCAAATCGATTCCAGGACACATTTTCTGAGCTGTACGAGTGAACCTCACAGTAACCTTAAAGGTTGGAACTCATTCTCTTCACCAAACTGCACAGATCCCTGGTTGCATAATTTCAAAAATGTCAACAGCAAAACAATCAAAACAGGCACAACTGCGCTTGCCTTGTTTCAATACAACATGGCATTTCCAGTCTGATAAATGTTAGAAAGCTCTCTCAGAGGTGAAAGAAAAATGCTCTCCATGTGCACATAGTTCTTTTAATGGTGAACAGAAACTAGATGGGAGGGACAAAAAGAAAAGACGAATTCACAACTAAACAAGTTATTAGCAAAGAGATTATGAAAAGTATTATAATTAGTACTCCCAGTTCCAAAGCAACAAAATAGCATCCTTTGATGTTAGCCTTTCCAGCTGAGGTGAAAGCAATATTGTAGGTGCAATAAGTGAATTTTTTACTTGTACCCATCATTTCTCATCACATTCTGCAGTGGTTGGGATCACCGAAGGTATGATTGTCACTTAGGACAGGGCTTGGGTACTGACAACCAAAATTCAGAAACGTTTGGCACTCAGATACTATGGTCATGGATCATTGCCATTCCAATGACTCCATCACTAGATCTATGTCACTTTTTAGCCAACTTCAGTTTAATCCAGCCTTTTAGGAGACAGAGAAGCTTGTTATCAGGATGTTACTCTTCTAAGCAATGGGTTCTGGGACTAATAAAAAAGACTGAGGTTGATGAAGAAATCAGAAGTTTTTCTCAGTTCCAAAATGACAGCACCTAAAGAACTCAGCTGGAAATTGTGAGAAGGCGGCTTCTACACTCCCAGTGATGATGCTGCCTGCATAGCTGCATACAAAATAAGTTTGATTCACCTGGCCCTAGCTATTGCTAGAACATGTGAAAAGCTGACTCGTGAAATCAGTCAAACCCAAGCAAGAGCTTGTGAGGGTGGCTTCCTGACTTGACTACTATTTTCCTCTCCCTTTTGGGTAATGGAAATAGTGTGAACCCCATCTCACCAAAATTGATGCTACTTCCTCAACTGAGCATCCACCTTGTTCCTTAGAATAATCACAATTAGATCTCCCTTTTGAAAACAAATTGAAATACAACTGCAGGAAGAGAAGTTTGATGTGGTTTGGTTTTGGATGGGGTTTTTTTGTTTGTTTGTTTGATTTATTTTTTTCTCCACTTGCATCTAATTTAGCCTCCTGTTGATATTTTCCTAGGCATAAAAAGCAACATCTTCAGCACAGTCACAGACTTAAATTACCTGGAAATGGGAGTTTTAGGCAGAAAAATTTCTCACATTAGAATTCCAGATATTTCCACAGTCAAGAACACCACAAAACCCAAAATTATGCAATGTGCAAAAAGAGTTCAGAGCAGACACTATCCCTAAGCCAGCAGAGAGGCAAAATCACACCAGGAGTTAGCAGCAAGAGAAGCAAGCATGCAGGACTGCTCAGTGGACTCACAGCTAATCACGTTGTCTTCCGCTGAAAGCAAGCAGCAGCAGCTTTATCTAATATTAGCAAGCTAAGGGGAGGAAGGGTGCAGGCTACATCATATTGTGAACAGATCTACCTTGCCCAAAAAGGACCCATGATGCAAAACATTTCCCCCCCCCCAGTTATTAATTTATACTTCCAACATCAGTGAGTTAGGCTATTATTATCCCTACTCAAGTAAATTCTCACTTTCCTCTGTGTGATGTGGAAAAAGCAGAGCAAGACCAAGCATGCTGCTCAATAGGAGGACAAGCAAACAGTCTCCTGAGCATTACAGTGCTGTTTTACTCCAAATCACTACAATTACATCATTTGCTTTTCTCACACTAAGACACATCTACATACAGAAAATTCTCTTCTGCTTTTAAGAAAATAATTTTAAAATTTGTACTCAGCCAATACCCCTCTCTACCCATGGTCCTTTCTCCATAATACCCCCATGATTCAAAGTTCTTTTTCCCCTGATGAGGAAGGATCTGTCTCCCAACACACTGGCTGGGCAGAATATTTTCTGAATATATCATTAGTGCAGTGCAGCTACAGTATAAACCTATGAGTGTGCTACTCATTTTTCTATTGCATTTATTCAATTTATTAAGAAAAAAACAACCTCTAAAACTATAAATACTGTATCTGAACTCGGGATGTTCTGGAATTTCTCCTAATCCACCAGATTTCTTTCGCGGAATCACTGGGTAAACACTGCAGGGAAAAGCAGATCTTTGACCAAATCAAAATACTCTTTACCGTTGCATCATCCATAAGCTTTTACCAAGGTGGTGCCAGCAAGATACTCTGCTTGTTTTCCGACTGTCAGCCCAGGAAGTGGAGCATGTCCTCCAGCTCCATAGCCACAACTAGTGTTCTGTAGACGGGACAGATTCCTTCTTGCTACCACTCAACCTAATATAACTAGTATTAGTCTCCATTGTAGTGAGAGAAAGGATTTGGGCCTTGGAAACAATAAATGAAGCCACATAAATTTGTTCCAGAAGCCAGCTTGAAACAATTCAATTACTGGAACAAGCCCCTTCAATTTCTGACTAATGGACTGCATTTATCCAGTAAGAAGCAACAGGCAAATTTTGGCTTGAGATAACAACTTGTAAATTGTATTCCCAGGCCCCATGAACAGCTTATGGTGGGTTCGAATGACAAAGATGTTGACAGCCTGCTTCAATTTTCTCTTGGTCCAGCAGTTGATTTACATCTCTTTCAATCCTTCCCCAGTTATCTCCCTGCTGTAAGACAACCAAGTCTGCAGTTGAATGCAGCTACTTAGAGATAATACTCAACAACATAGAGATGGCCCCAGAGACATCACAGCAGAATCTGGAACCCTCACTCCCAGTGGGTATACACTACCATTTTTAGTAGTTGCTGACCCATGTTAGAGAAAGAATGGGGTCAGGAAGGCAAGAAAATGCATATGTAGCATAGCGTTGCTGGAAGACAGTCAGTGTGCAAGACAACTCACCAAAAATTGCATGTACCATTAACTACTGAGCAGTGCTTTGTTTCCTGATAACGTTTGGCATCTGGATTTTGTCTCCCACACACCAGGAACTAATGATGTCAATAAAAAAGTTAAATGCTATCATATCTAAATTAGTCCAAAGTGATGTTTTTTGTTCATTTTTGGAACAGAATGGAGACTCACTATAGATAAGTTCTCCAAGACAGGCTACTAAATCACCAAGAACCCCAAACTTTATCTAGTATTTCCTCCCTACATGTCTTTGGTGGTTTGAATTAGCTATGGGACCATCCAAACACCCTACTGAGTTCTACAATAGTCACAACTCAAATGTCTACATGTCACTGAAAGTGGAAAGAGCCTGTAAAGGATGAAGATGACTTTACAAATACATAAAATGCTTTTAAATACATAACAAGTTAGCAGGAAATATCTTTAAACCATAGCTGTGCTCCTAACTGTGCAAAAAGGATTCAATCCAATTTTTTCCAGAGTAAGGAACACTGGAATGGAACCAGTTACTTACTGTACAGTAATAAAACAAAAAGATCAATGAAGCCAATTACTTGAATTGCACCTCAAAGCATAAGTGGTGGCCCAGTGTTCATTCTGACCTTGTCTACAAAAGGAAAGACTGGAAGGAACCGCACAAAGTCTTCTTGTCAGTCCATCTGCTCCAAAGCTGAATCAACAGCCACAGTAGCTTTTGAGAACGGTTTCCCCAATCTCCTTCTCAAGATCTTCACTGACTGAGACTTCATAGTCTCTCAGATAATCTTTTCCCAGGGCTTCTCCTAGTGTCCAGAGTCATCTTTGCTACAGATTTCCCTGCCCCTTCTACCCCCCAATTCTCCCTGCCCCATGAATAAGAAACAAATTATTTCCTTCACAACAGCTTTTTTAGGTATTTCAAGATTCATGTCTTTCCCCATTCTCCTCTACTGCACACCCCTAAAATCATCCAAACTTCTCCTGAAGGTCACGTTCCTCAGCTTACTCTTGTTATTTTCTTCTGGATCCTCTCCAACTCATCCCACAGCATTCTTCCTGTGGTGCTCAAAAATATGCACTATTTATCCTTTAAACTACACATACACTTAACAAGCCAGCCTACACACTGTTTCATACTTAAAGCTAAGTATATTCAAATTATAATGTTATGAGTTCAAGTCATCTTTATTTTAAATTATAGAGAAGACTGATGTAGGATATTTTAGACTAGACTGGTCAACAAGAATATATTCACTGTGAACTCACTCAAATTTATTTAAATGAAGGGCACTATGTTTCTGGGCACTGGTAGGCATTGCTCTCTTCATGGAAGTTCAGCACTGTTCCTTGGGAAAGGTGCCAGACAGTCACACACCTGCTCTATAAGCCCAGGGCAATGTGTTCTAGCACAATCATGCTCTATAATTTGGAATTCCTCTTATTCACTGTGCCTTTCTTGATCTGCATTGAGCACACAAAGCACAGTTGCTGGTATCCACTTTGGCTTGAACTTTCTACACACTCCTCCCGAGAGCTCTGCTGAACCTGGATGTCTCTCATTTTCTCTATTTACTGCAGCTCAGTCAGATCCTGGAAAGAGACCTGTCAGTTCTTGTTGCATACAGCTCAGTGACCTTCAGGAGACACTCTTGCCACTGAGCATTTCGTTTAGCAAAGAACGGAAGAAAAAAAAGCACAGAGCCAGGTCTCTGTCTTGCAAAGAGTCACACAGCTTGATGATCTGCTCTCCCTAATGCAAAAGGGCAGAGTATTCCCTTCCCTTTTTTCCTACCCCGTTAGCTTGCCTACAAATCTGATTGCACTGATAAACATCTACAGCAAGAGATCATTTGCCCAAACTAATTAACTACTGCCACCAAATCACCATGTAACATTTCACTAGAAAAGTGCAGCCTATGCTGCTGTGTGACATTTAGCTTTTAATTGCACTCAGTCACCAGCAACAAGAAAAATCAGATATTATTATTATTTGTGTTGGTTAAAGTTCCCCCTCTAGATAAAACATGGGCCCTGCCAAATGCCATCTTAGGAGCACTAGTGCACTGGGTTAAGAAGCAGCTACTTGACTTCTGCTGTAGCAGAGGCTGAGGTCATGGGGAGCTGCCCAAGCAGTCCACCGGCCTTTGCTGGACTGCATTCACACCAAAGGCTCCCCCCGACCCGAAAGGGAAGAGGACATGGGAAGCAGGGCATTAGGGCAATCTGATACAGCACAGCAGATCAAGCAGTCGCTGGGGCACAGCGGGGGAGGGAGGAACGCTTAGGGCAGGAATTCACGCTGAGCAGAATACTCCCACTCAGCCTCCTCTCCAGCTAAGAGGAACAGGGAGCCCCTCAGTCAGAGGGAGCAGAACAACTCTCTCAACCCTCACTGGATTTTGAAAGATTTTGACCAGCAAGGTCTGCTCTCATATTCACCTGTGCAACCAATGACAGAACAGCTGCACTGGATAATGCTGTCTTGCTCCGATTATCCTGTGGCTGCTAACTAGCCGACTGTGCTGAGAACAGCAGTTTGCAGTTGGAGCATGACTTCTAGCCTCACTTCAAGCACCATTAAGAAATTGCTCTGGCCAAGATGCAGTTTGTACATTACTCTCCCAATAAACCTGCCTGTTGATTTTACTCTGATACAGCACCATGCCTATGCTGTGGTGTGGAAACCAGAGAATCCAAGGGCCTGAAGCCACGCCACTCTGCAATACAAGCCACTTAGCTGTTGCTGATAGTTAGGACCAGCTAAAAGTTCAGTTAGGCTTGCACCAAAATTTTACTGCTCTCCTCAGTTCTAGGATGCGCAGTGCACCAGGGCAGCAAACACAATAGCTTTTTGGGTTGTATCACATCTGGTTCTATCACCAGAACAGCAAGGCTATACCAGGGTCAGGAATGAAGCTATTTGTTAAGGGGAGTGCCTTCACTTACAGTCACAGCATGTGCATCAGGAAGCACAAGGCGATTTTAGAGTTTTAATTCAAGACTGGAAGAATTAATGCCCAAGTTAGCCCATGATGACCTAGCTCCAGAAGGAGCATAGATACATCAATTCACTGTTTCAGCCAGGTTGTTAATCACCGTCCCTGTCGCAACCTCGCTACCAAAATCTAACCCACACAGACATATCTGCTCATGCATAACTACCTTGGAATTCTTTAACAGTGCTCTGTTTTGACAGGTGGAAGCTAACTTTCAAGTTTCTATCCACAGATCTTTCCAGGAAAGAATACCAAATTCCATTTAAAGTTCTGGTAAAACAGGGCCCGCAACAAACCAAAATTGAATGTCACAGGCTAAATTACGAATCCTTTGCTCACCGTAGTATATAGATCCTCTCTGCAGTTGTGCCTTGTAAAACACTGACATGTCGCAAGCGAGTAAGAGCTCAGCAGTCTGAGTAAGCAGATCCCAATTTATACTGTGGCACAGCACAGTCCAGAGTAGAATCCAGCCTGCTTCCCAGCCTCAAGTCCTGGAAACACAACCTCAGCTGCCCTCTTATCTTTTGCCCTATGTCTTGAACTTTATTCCCATTTTCAGTATAGCCTTCTAATCAAGCACAGCAAGTGGGGACTGGGAGCTCAGAAGATGTGGTACTTTACAGTTTTCTGATTTTGCTTAAGCAAGCAGTGTTTTGAAAGAACTGGGAGTTCTGTGCCAGAAAAGGGTGCTCAACCCACAGACTAATTTTAAGAATAATTAAGGAAGACATTCCTCTATTTGTTCATATGATTTAGGCTGTAACTGCAGCCTCGCTTTCTTCCATGTAGTCTTTAGTGAGGAGAAAGACCAGTGATCAGCAGCACAAGAGTTCAGACACTTCCTGGAATTGTTGGGGTTTAATGCAAATATATAAAATCCAGGCACCACAGAGGTTTTTGCAATATAATCCCAAAGCTGCTTACAGGACAATTCAAAATAAGATTGTCATTGTGCCTGCCTGGTTACAATGAATGTGCAATAATGTCTCAGATGATGGTGCCACAGAATATGTATTTACCTCAATGTACGTGTTTTATATACAGCAATATGTTGTCATTAAATCAAAGCTCTGCAGAAGTCACATCTTAGTCACCATCTATAATCTCCCCTTGGAAACAATTTTGCTGCCCATTTACTCCAAGAATACAATTACTTTTTGCTGCACAAGGCGCTCAGTATGAGCATGTTCCAAAACTGTAACAGAAGTCTTTTTCCAAAAAAATCTTTGACTAGCTCCTTGTGTTACTAGCATGCAAAGAGACTTCAGAATGGATCACAACACCACTCTGCTAGGCAATCTAAGGACAGAGACCTCTGCTAAAAGGGAGTACAAAAGGGGACAAACTGTGATACAAGGCCTGACAGTAGAACGCAGAGACAGACTTGCTGGTAACAGTACTGAAACTGAAGCAAGATCTCCTCATTCTTATTTCTGTAGGTTTGCTGCACTACTAACTCATGTGTGTCATTACCTGCGATCACACTCAGGCAGGACAAAATATTTAAATTTCTGCTGCAGTCCCCAGTAAAATAGCTCCTGGAGCTCTTACCATTGGGAGAAAAACTCACAAAACACTGGAACAGACTTCCTAGAGAGGTGGTCAATGCCCCAAGCCTGTCAGTGTTTCAGAGGCATTTGGACAATGCCCTTAACAACACGCTTTAACGTGGTCAGCCCTGAATTGATCAGGCAGTTGGGCTAGACGATGGTTGTAGGTCCCTTTCAAATGAAATAGTCTAGTCTGTATCATAGCTTTTGTAAACAGACCTGAAAGGTCACTTGTTTTTGTAATCATCTTACACAACTGCTATCAGCCATGACAGCATCCTTTCCGGTTCTGATGTCCCGAGACATGCAGATAGGAAAGACTTGCCTAAGGCTGCTCTTCTACCACTTGTAAAAATATGAATAAAAATACTTAAACAAGGGCTTGACTTTATTGCTATAGATGAAATGAAAAGGCAACTTTGCAAGAGGTCTGGCCAGAAGGCTTACATTTTTATTGATCTGGTGACTGCCTGATCAGGTCAGCAGCAAGACTCACATTCATGCTATACAGTCCAACCATTTAGAGAAGATTTGCCCTCATAAGGCTGACTTGCCTCCACAGTCTGTTTGTACTGCATAGACTAGAATGAGGCTGTGGATTGGCAGGACTCCACTGCTACTGCAATACAACATTTGCAAGGGACTAAAATTTGCTATTTTGGCTGCACTTTTTCAAGCTGCAGAAGGAAGCTCAGATGGGGAAATGGCCACATATGTGGTTTGTCTTAAGGAAAAAGTGCAGCAAACCCCTGAACTTACACTTTGAAAAAAGGAAGCAAGAGCTGGGGTTTGCAGCATTTGGTGGTCCTTCCATTGCTGTGCATACCTCAACTTTGCTTTCTCTTTAGGCAGCAAGAGACACCCAGAATGTCTGTCTACTCCACTATATGCATAAAAATTGGCATGACACCAAAGCCAGTAAGCTGGGTTACATACCCAGCAGTAATTACAATGGAGAAAGAAAACAGCAGGGAAAAAGACAATATCCAGAGTCAAGTGGTGGGATGCCAGAACCACACACTTTTGTGCTTCAAAATACCCACAGAATTAGCTCTCTAATTCAGTCTGCACATTATCCCTTCAATCTATGCTCATACCAGGATACTCCTCTGATTTTGCTTAGGAATATGAGTGCCTTGCCAACAGTCACGTTCGGGATGTGCATCACAAGCTTCCTAATGCACACAAACATGCTGTTTCACTAGCAGCAGGCCAGGATGTTATTGTTCTCATGGATTCATGCTGGCAAGAAGTCTCCCCCTCCACCCAAACCCACAAAAAGATCTCTCCAAGTTAGAATCTCATACTTCCCAGTTTTCACATCCCTCCATCCTAGACACATCACAAATGCTGAACAAGCAGCAGACTTGCACAAACTGCAACATGGCACTCTGGCCTGGTGGTCCAGTGCCTAGCTACAGCTTGCTTGTGTTGGAACTCAAAATGCTTTCAGTGCCCCTGGGTTTATGCTGTCCCCATTCCCCACTATTTAGGCAACTTTGGATGAACCAGGAAAATAAAACATAAAAGAGAAAAGATAATTCTGAAGAAGCCTTTTCTAGGCTTATAGTAAATGCATCAAGAGATTGTGGAAACATTCAAGCTGGGAATAACAGAAAAGCACAGAGGTGTTGCTTTAAAAGCCATCATTATCCTCATCCAGAAGAAATAGTTTAGAACAGATTATAGTCTCACCCATAGCTTTTGGGGGAGGAAGGGCAACAAAAGAAACTCACAATTTATCTTAGAAAGCCTGGTCTTAAAGATGCCTCGCTCTAGATGTGCAAAGATTTGGGCTCACAGCTGAAGTTTCCAAGACAATTTAAAAAAACATTTTTTTCTGTGGCAGTCCTTGGTCTATGTAAAACATAAACCTTATACCTGTTGTGGATATATATCTTTATTGCACACATTAGAAAGCACCACCCTGTCTTTGCTACTAAAAGGATGACTGCCTCTCCTACAAACCAAGGGTCCAGGAAAGAGCCTTAAAAACAGAAACAGAGAAGAGCATTTGTGTGCAAGCAGTGGCAGATAGCTCCAGGCTGAGGCCATTATTGAGGTGAAGATGATTCTTACTCTGACATTGCTTCAGATATTCAATATCCTGGCTATAAAAACATTCCTCTTAGGAATAGCATGGGAGTGAGAACAGAAGGAGAGGTCTCCTTCAAAAGCACACGCACAATAAGGAAATCCAAAGCAAAGGAGCTCAAAACCTATTATATTATAGAATCTATAACATTTATGCCACAGTAATGTCATATTACCTTGGCAGATGCAAAAGACTTGCTTTAAATTTCAGCTGAACATGAAATATGGCTAAAAACTCAAACTGTGACTTGCAGTTTACTAAACAACTTGTGTCTCAACCAGAGGAATCTGTCCACAGAATCTATGACCCTGTAACCTGGCCAATACAGGACATGAATGCAAACATATCAGCCAACAATTAGGCCAACCTCCCATATCCTTGTTAATGGGGATTTCTTGCTTAAACCATGATACACAAATTAATTCTATTTTTTTTTAGTAAATCAAAGCAAAAATTATATCCAAGTGTTCAAAGACATCACCTAAATATGATGGCTGACAGAATAGCAACTAAAATCTTGCACATTGAGTATGAATTACTCTTTTTAAATTGACTCCCCAGACAAGGTTAGTGCCATGCTGATCTCAGCACAAGTAACCAAAGACATGCCAGAGGCTGGAATTCAGTTGTCTCCCTGCACAGCTTAAGCTAACATATAGTCTCTTCCATCATCAAATCTGTTTAGCCTCCATAGACATAAACAAATCTCAAGGAATGTAAAGAATTAGACAGGGCCTAGAAACTCCAAATCTTCAATTTGACGTTAGCTATAATTGTCAGAAAAGCATGCAAGATAAGAGGCTGCCAGATGCTTTAACCCAAACATCTTATTTGTTCATAGTGTTTCTGGAAGAAATTTGCCCTTATAATGCAATGCAACGGTAAGAGTCTCTTAAGTGCAAAAGGACCACTAAATTATGGTAGTTTTAATTATTGCTTGACTTTGACATCCCCAAATCCCTGGCACTCAAGCCTTTTTTGCACAGAAACATCTGGCTCATGGATTACCTGAGGATTCTCTGTGACACTATCACAAAAGCTAACAGGAGTCTGAAAATTCCCACCCGGGAGTTCTTTATTTAAGAAGGACATATTCTGTGAGGAAAACTCCCACGGGTCAAAGGAAGCTGAGGTTCTTTTCAGCTGTTGGCATAAAATTCACAAAACACAAAGTATCCTTGTTTAAAGAAATAAACTTTATGCCAAAGCCCAGTTCTCCTGGCACAGAGAAGGCCCCCTGTGACAAGCAGGGCAATAGGGGCTTCTCAGGAGAGAAATGCCTACATAACTTGAGGGTGGGGAGGGAGAAGCTATTCAACTGGAAGGACAACCCTGGCACAAGGACAAATGTGTACAAACTTGCTGTAAGGACATTTAAGACTGGGAAAATATTTTAGTTGCACAAGGCTTGTAACTCTCCAAGCAGTAAGGTCACGGAACAGCCTCCTAAACAGCAGTGATGAGGGCAGGACAATCTAGTTGATTTAGAGACACTGCTACAGAATAAGTTATGGAGGTATCCCAGAAAAGAGTTGGCTGCAAGAGAAAAAGGATTATTCTTATTGGAGATTGTAAGACAGTAACTCAGCAAGTCCCTGATGGTCCTATATTTCCTTTTTAGATAAACTAAAGATGACAAATTAANAAATGAGGAAAAAATTGTTTGAGAAGCAAAGGATCAGTCACCACTGAAAAAAAAAACCAAACAAACAAACCAACCAAAAAAACCTCATAAACAAACCTCATAAACCCCAGCTGGACACCTGTGCCAAATGCTACTGCCTGTAAAGAGATTGGGTCTGCTCTGCTGTATATTACAAACCATTCCATATACCTGTCAGGATGATAACTCCACACACATAGGAAGAAGTGTAGGGGAGCCAAGTGTATAGGCATGGAAGGCCAAGAGTCACTCTGTGCTCACCTGTACCCTGGGCTACCTTTCTGGCTGCATATAAGACATTCAAATCCCTGTTTTGGCACCCTTGAATAACAGGCACATAAAATCCCTTATCAATCAAGTGTTACTGGACCGTGTACAGGAAAGGTTCATTAAACTGTAAGGGAATCTGGATACTTCAATATGCAAGGGTATGGCTCCAGCTTCTTTAAAACTAGTATTTTTAACTACTTTGCATAAAATGTTATGTCAATAAATTGTTACGAACACATGAGTCTTGTAAGGAAATGTACCCTAGAATTTAATGAAGATGAAAGAAATAAGACCCTCTTGTCTTTTTATTTCTCTAGTCTAAATTGAATTGATCAAATTTCCTTTCTGCAGACCTCTTCACCCATCCAAGGAGAAGTTACAGGAAGGGCTATAACTCTCGCCTGTATAGCTCTATCCTTTAACACGCCTCAAGGTGCAATATTTCTGGCTGACTACGGGATATAAGACTGGAATCTTTTTCAGCTTTTCATGCAAGTCTGTAAGGCACTGCCTGCACTACAAAGTTTTGTTCAAAATGGTTTTCCCGGTTTGGTTCAAGCCCAGGAGTTCTTTCTTGATTCCTTCAAAGAAACTGATGAGTTCTGCCTTGTAAAGGATGAGGGCAGGAGGGGAAATAGTTCCAATCTTCTATTAATCTCTCTCTGTCCTCCTCATATTGTCTTGTCCCTCATGCAAGGCTTTCCCAGCTCTCCCTGAATACTACCAGTGGAGGACTCCTCATTCTGGAAGGTGGTCTTTTCCTGTAAGACTCCTAGCTGAAGATCACAGCTTACCCTAGTGAGCAGAGCAGAAAAATATAGTTTTCCCAAACTACAGAAGAAGCATGACTTGCTTGCTTCCTGCCTCTTCAAACTCTGAGTAGGAGGCACTGGAAAACAGAAGCACACTTAGGCTGCTGCAGGACTCCCACTTGTGGGCTGAAGCAACACTATGCAAGCATAGAAAAATGAAGTCTTAATAGCTGCAGCTGTGCAACCAAAACAAGGACTGGAGTTTGAGAGCATGACTGATAAGCAGCTAGATAACAGACTGATGAACAGACCATCTGTAGTCTGTTGAAAAGCTAACCAAGGTCCATACCAAATACGCCCAACATTACAATGTGCAGACTGAAAAGTGTCCAAATACGGTATTTAAAAGTGTACAACACAAACAGAACATAGTCACAGCTAAAGACTGGAGCTTCACTTATACATGAAGTAACCAATTCAGAAATGCACACAGAAGGTGATAGCTTATGGGAAGAAATATAAAGGCACACTAGATAAGGAACTGGCAATACACATATAATAGAAAGTCAAAGCTTAGATTTGGGCCACTGAACTGAAGGGTTTCACAAGGGTTTTTTTCCCCAGGACTTTAGAGCAGCCAACTACAACCAGTAGGTAATAGACACCACTCTACCATTTCAACAACAAACAGTGGGACAGAAGAAGGAGAGCCAGACACGCAAAGAAGTGGCCACTACAGATTTAATGTCTATAGTCTAATGCCACTTTTCTCTGCCCACTAGCGTGAAAGCAGTAGGCAGTGACATGAA
>VZTL01065573.1:93069-105514 GCA_013400535.1 Scopus umbretta | reverse complement strand
TTTTTTTTTTTTTTAAGGTTGATTCACTCGTCTTCTTGCATCCTTATATACCTTCTCACTTCTCCAAGTTAAACAGGAAGGCTCTAAAAGTTTTGTTTCCAAGTCATGCCAACAGGGCATGGCTGGAAAGCAGGGGCAGGGGCCGGCTGGGCTCTGTGCATTCAGGGATTGCTCACTGCAAAGTACATAATCACACAGAAAAGTTCATTCTTTCTCTTCTGCTCTTCAGGGCTTTGTAAGCAGGTACATGAAATGGAGCTGTAACCAGGGCTGGTGTTCTTGGAAAAGTAACTTCTAGTGCTGTGAACATCATAACATCTAATGCAACTCTTGCCTGTCTCACGCAGCTTTTATTTAGGACAGCAAGGTAAAGTCTAAGGAGAAAGTAAGAGTGAAAGGGGAGGCTAGGGTATTGTGTTAACTGCTCTTCTCTTGAGGAGACAAAAAAAAAGGGACATCTGATTTGGAGGGGGAAAGATGCCATGAGACCCGGAGCTCTGTACATCTGATTTGGAGGGGGAAAGATGCCATGGGACCTGGAGCTCTGTAGCAGCCTTGCTTTGGAGGGGGAGCCACTCCAGATGGCACAATATTTCCACACCAATGCCATATTTCTTACAGAAACACCAAAATCAAAGCTTTTTCCTGCATGGGAGAAAGCCATTACCCTGATAATGTCTAATGGTGTAGCCCAAAGTGACAAAGTTTCAGGTCATTATTTTTGTGCATTAGTACTGGAAAGAGCAACATAGAGAGGCTGCAGGAGAGGAAATTACTGGTACCTCGGGTTAGAGAGCTAAAGGCTATGCCTGATAAAAAACCTTGTCTCAGCTCCAAATGAGGTGTTGAGACTTGTAAGGAGAGGAACAGAAAGGAAGAACAGGAAAGTAGGAACATAGTGAACATATTAATCAGGTTATGTAGATCTGTGTATCTGGATGCTTTCTCATTCATAGGCTTTCCTCACCCAGGAGACTTAGATTTTGTTTGTCCTCGATTCCGCACCAAGATTATGATGGAAAACAAAATTCTAGCTCTGTTGCACTCTATTTGAAATTAACATCATATTAACCTGCTGAAGGGATAATAAACTCTACAAACCCTATAATAATTCTTAGGCTTGTTAGGGGAGTGCTTGTGTGAATTTAATAAAATTGCCGAGAAAACCTCCATTAAGCAGCCTCCAGTATCACACATTCTCATCCAGGAGCTTTGGGAAGGCAGAGCTGAATGTTTAAATTTGAAACCATCAATTATTTTCAAGTTTATTATTACCACTAGTGTTTTGAGTTGGTTACTTCTGCCAGCCAAATTTCTGTAGTAGCCATTTGAGAGTACAGCAAAAACGTACATTTTAAAAAAAGCTATTGGAAATCTTGACAGAGGTTCCTTGCTCTAAATAATCATAGAGTTTATATTCATTGAAACACCCAGTAAATGTAATAAGTATGCTGCAGAGAGCAAACTGCATTCATTGCCTGTGTAAATCCTATAAAAAGGGGTTAATCTGGCCCATATTGTGGGCATCACTCACCATGCAACTTAGCCTGTGCTTCAGGAGACTTCCTTAACAGGTTTAAAGCATAGCTGATGGGGGAGATAGTTGGTTGCTGCAGTACTTTTTGGACTAGATAATTTCTCCTTTATCATCTGAAAGCAGCACTTTGCCCTGATGGTTGGAGAACTGGGGTGACAGAGCGGAAAGAGCATCCCAGGTCAGGCTGTACGGTGCTGCCAGCTCCTGTTTCGTGAAGCCATCGGCCACTGGGGATGGTCCTCGGCTGGGTTGGAGGTGTGGGAAGCCAATCACTGCTGAGGGCCTGGCAGGACAGGGCATTTCTCCATCAATATTTCATCATTTCCCCTCTCGCTGACCTCCAGGGCTGCTGCCTTGATTAAGTCTAACTGACTTTGCTGCCGAGTGAGAATAGCACTGATGGAGTTACTGCGAGCCTGCAGAGAGCAACAGCAGGGTGGACTGGCTTTGCAGCCTCTGTGTTGGAGATGACGCAGCATCCTTGCTTATATTCCCTTATTTCTGGAGCGGGTTGGAGCTTTCCTTTCCCAGAGCTCCCTGGGAGCCCGGCCCTGAGCTCCCCTCGGGGGTTTGCCCTGCCGGTCTGTAGGGGAGGTGTGAGGGGCTGCGGTTTCCCTTCCATCATCACATCTTACACCTTTCCCTTAACAAAAAGCACACCACATCCTTCCCACAGAGGAACAACTAATTCAAGACATGCACGGAAGGCATCTTCAGGTTGTGTGTGGGAGGGCACTGTTGTTTGCTGAGCTCGAGTGTAAATTCTGGGTCTTCACAGAGACAACATTTTTGGCAGCGTTACTAAGCTATCACAGAGTATATTACGTCTTTATCAGCCTCCTGATGCTCATTCCAGTGTTCATACCTTGATGTACTGCCTGCCTGTGTTGACAGATTACTTTATCTTAAATTGCTTTCCCTCCAGGTGTCCTGTTTTAAATTTTTTTAGTATATGCAAATTTTAGGTGGTCCAATTAAGTTGGAAGAATAAATCTTGCTCATTAGCAATAAAAACTAAACAGCTTGGTCCTGTAGAATAAATCTTGGTAGGTAATAGAGCTGATGTGATCTTCTATCAACTTGTTAATTTACAAATAGTCATACTTTCTAGGAGTATCTGGGGGAGTTAAAGCCCTAAAAAGTTAATTTAGTGAAGCTGGACATAAATAGTTCCATTTCTTCCATTTCTTAATTTTTTTTTTCCCCCCTCTTGCTCTGAGAGTTCATTGCAAGGTTGGTGGGTCCACAGAGCAGAGCACTGCAGATTGAACCTTTTTTCCACTTTAAGCTGCATTTTACCTATTGTTTTTGCCTTCCCATTCTCCCTCTGACAGTTATGCTTAGCGGGGTGGTGATCTCCCACAGGACCTTAAAGTAGATGTTGCTGTTTCTGTGTTAGACTTGATGCAATGCCTTTGTTTCAAAGTAGTGGGGACAGTAATAGAAGGATGTGGTGATGAAACAAACAAACAAAAAATTCAAAAACAAACAAACAAACAAAACCCAGAAATAATCAGCATCTAGAAAGAAAAGTGCCTTATCTAGAGGCACTCATGGGGAGTGAGGAGTTGGGATGTCCAAGCCAGGAAAAGAGGAATATTTCATTCTCTGGGCAGGGCAGATTGTGCATGGCTGGGTGATGTGTGCCGAAGCCATGGGGCTGGCTGAGGTCCTGCTTGTCCTAGCTGGCTTTATTCTTACTTCCCATAGACAGCCATGACTGGCCGGTCCTTCAAAGTATTTAACCTCAAAGAAGCCTGTAAGTATGGAGACAGATAGGATTTTCCCCCCAAAATTCTAATTGCTCTAAAAAAATGAAGGTCACACCAAGAAGTAAGCAGTTTTGGAGTGGTCACAAGCTGTAGTCCTTTTAGGGTTTTTATGACCCTCTCTTGAAGCTAGGACTCAGTGACTCCCACCATTTGGGTTTGGCTTAAGCGGAGGGTGTTTGCCTCTGCTGAAGTATGCCAGAAAGTCCAGCTTTGACTTTGCCCGATGTAGCATATGAAGATCTTTGGGCAAAAGAATGATTAATGTTCCTTAATTAAGCCATATTCACTTAAATAGCATATTCTGCAATTCAGTTTGTCTCTTGGGTGTCTTGTTTTGTGCAGCAGTTTCTGTTCTGATATTTCTTTTGTAATGATTTTATGACCCAGAAAAAAAAGAGATTCCATTTTACAGCTGACTCTGATCTGTCCTGCTGGTGCTTTTATTCCCTCTGCAGGGAAATTTCTTTGTACAGGCAAAATCTCTGCTCTTGCTCAAATTAATAGGGTCAGGTCTGAAGAGACGATGAGCATGTTTTCCCTTTTCTGCCCAGTTTATGACCATGTTAATTCTTTGGTAATTTGTGGCAAAACCTGCTCTAGCAGTCATTTTTGGCAGTAACCTATAAGATTTCAGCCTTTCCACAAGCCTTTTGCTATTAATTGCATTGTGTCAGGGGACTATTCCTAAGATAAAACTAGTCAGAAAAATAGCAATTGTTTCTGCTGTCTTTCTTCCTGGTAAATTCTACTGTACTACACATTATTGTGATTATTTTTCTTCTGAAAGGGCTATCTGATTCCTCTCTGTGGGCTGTTCCTCCATACTGTAGTTTTAAGTCTAAGTATAATCTCCTTCCCATGCATGAAACCTGCTTTTTTTTATAAAAAAAAAAAAGTAAATAATTTATTTCAGAAGTGCAGAACTGTGAAATGTGGTTTAAAAGATATTATTGATGCTAGAGAAATTGGCTGGGCTGGCTGCACAGTTGTAATTTTTTTTAATGTTTTTTTTTGTGTTGGATCCATGTTTTTGGCTTTCTTCTGCAAGGGAGATGGGAAATAAATGAACTGCTGGAAGCATTTTGTGTTATCTTTATTTTGCTAGTTAGCTCCTTTTCCACTCGTTATTCCAAAGCCAAACTTGTTGATACTCTCTCCCAGAGCTGGCTGTCCATTGTGTGGGTCTGGGGATGATGGGCTGGGTCCTGGGAAGGGTGAGCTCCGTAAAATACCTGAACCGTAAAATACCTGAACCGGCTCTTTGGGGGCTGGAGCATGTGGCCCTGCCCTGTGCATGGCATTGAACATGGTCCTGGTGCTAAGGGCTTCACTGAAACCAAAAACCCTTCAAGTCGAACAGCATAGTAAAAATGTTTCTCTCTCTCTTTCAATCCTAGATTTTCAGAAGAGCTGACAAAAATGGTAAGTCTGTACATTCATATTTCACTTTATTTTGATTGAACTTTTGTCAAATTGCCATTTGTCCATATAATAACATCTAACTGTTTAAATGTTGTTCAATTTACTGGGTCTGATGCTGATACTATTTAAGCCTCAGGAAAGGTTTTGTTGTTTCTTTGGCTGAGATATATTCTTAGAGCTGATGTGATACTAGTGTGCAAGTCGGCATGGTGAGATCTGCCAGGTTTGGGGCAATTTTACAAAAAAGAACTTACAAAGAAAAATCACAGCCAAGTGATGTGAGGATCCGCCTCCTGGTAATCTTGGAATAGCTATGCAAGAGACCTAATCTTTGAATATTACTTGAATAATCTTTGAATAAACTTGAATATAGTTTGGTTCCTGAAGGACTGGAACATACGTATCGAGGAGCAACATGTATTGATGTGTGTTTTCAGTGTGCCTGTAGAAAGCTGAACAACTTCACTGAAGCCGTCTTGCCCTTTGATGGGGAACAACACGGAGGTGTCTTCATTAAATGACTTGCGATCCTGAAAGGAAAGAGCTCTTCTGCTGTGACATAATGTAGTTGTGGGAAAACATCAATGGAGTCTGATCCCAGGATGTGTCTCCACCCTGAGGAGCAGTTTAATTTTGGCTCCTATCCAAAATCCCAAGAGCGAGTCTCTATTCTTTCCCTGCTGTACAACAAGAAAATTAAATATGCATCAAACCAGTGTGTGTTTGCAGAGGGACATGTGGGAGGGTTGTGCAGAGCATGGGGGAGAGTTCATTTTTTCCCTACCAGATTTAAAAGGTAGATACCCAATTTCTGTAAGAGCTTGTAGGTATGATCACTGCCCCTAGGCAAAGCAGCAAAAGATGCTGTGAACTGGCTGGCATATGAGCAGTAAATGCCCTGTTAACTTCGGCATTTGGTTATAACAACTGACACAGTAATAAGACATCGAAACATGTTACTTGGATAAGCTGAGCAGTTGTGCAATGGAAGGGGAGTGCTGGGGGGGAGCTTGCATGGGGTGAGAGAGCTCTCTAGGTGCCTTTACAGGAAAAAATGAATTTGTGCTCTTGACACCCAGACTGTTGTAATTCACAGCCTCCTGAGCACTTAATTGTTGCAAAATTGGAGACCTGTATGTTTTTTCTGATGAAATACTAGATGCTGCCTCTGAGAGATGCTGCCTGCTTGCTTTCTGCTGCCTAGTGTGCCTGCCCCCTTGAAGCTGAGTGCAGGGGTTGCCAGCTTGTAATGAAGTCTTACCTGCCACTTGCTCTCAATCAGGAGGGTCTAGTGATATGCAGATACTGGGCTAAAATCTATGCTTAGTTACTCCCACCTCAGTTTGAAGTTGAAAAGGTTGCTCCAAACTTCAACCTGTGAAACTGTTTCTTGCTAAGCCTGTGTTTAGCCTCCCTCCTGCTGCAGCCAACTTCCAGTTTCCATTACAGCCTCTGTGTAGGGCAGCTGAAACAAAAAGCAGTGATTTTTCTTTTCAATAACCAATGTTACAATGTTACTCTGGTGAACAAAGCTTGAAAGGATGCACTTTAATGTACTGGTCTTGATGTAGTTATTTTCAGTGACTGCTTTTCGAGCTCTGCCAAATGATGCTGCACTTTTGTTTTAGTCTCAATTAAATTTATAAAAGCTGTGATGCAGCTGAAGAATCAGAACTCAAAGTACAAAATCTTGTCTTGGCTGTTGTGCCAATATTAAGGCTTTTCTGGGATGGGTGAGTGGAGCAGCTCAGAAGTTGCTCTTGAGGCTTTGGTATTCCCCACTTATCGTAGCTTGATGGAAGGAGTTGCTGCCTGCCAGGGGCAGACAGACACATCTTTCCAACACAGCCAAGAGGGCAAAGCTGTCATTTTGGTGGTTTTATCATGTCACAAGGACATGGGTGTTAAATTTTAGTGCAGCTTTAGCCACAGGGACAGCTCTCTGGGTGTACTTGGTAAGAGCCAGTGGCAAGCCATGAGTCTGTGTTTTGTGGCATGGGTGATATCTTGGCGGAAATGATGAGCCTTTGGACCTGCTTGGTGTGCTCTGGTGATGGGTCTCTGAGAAGAAAGGTATACCTTTGGAAAGCTGGTGACTTTTGCTGACCAGTTCCCTTGCTGTTGCTGAAATCCATCCAAAGCTTCTGTTTTTGCAGCCTTATACTGTTACTACTGATGGGCAAACACTCCTTCAGTGTTTTAGCATGAATAACAGGTAAAGGCCAAACAAGCTGCTTCCAACAGCAAGAGCAAACCTGTTGCTTTTCCTCTGCCCCTCACCCTGGGGAAAATCTGCCCAGCTCCTCCATCGTCTTCTCCCTGTTTTTTTCTCCATTTGTAAGGCTTGAACAAGTGATCCATGTGGATAACAGAAGGGATCACTCCACTGCATGTGGACAGAAGACAGCAAGTGGCTCAGGTAAAATGTGACACTTAAGCATTTTCTCATTTGGCTCACCTGACCAGAGGGAGTTTGGATTTGAGCAAAGAAGCAGAGATTAATACCCCAGAGCTGACCTTGGAGTGTCCATCAGCCACCCTGGGCACCCAAACACCTCTCCATGGAGCTGCTGTCCTGCCCAGCAGACGTACCCTCCTGGGGACCAGGTACCCCATAATGTAATGTCTGTGGGGAGCATTTCTCATGGATGAGTGGTCTCTTTGGTTGGCCGTGCTGTGCAGACATGAAAAAGTGTTTAGGTCTTTGCAGGTGTTGCACTGGATGCTGTTTGTCTGAACATCTTTATTCTATGTTAACCAGTAATATCCCAAGTCAAACTCAAAACAGGGATAATTGCATGGATCAGAAGAACTGGAGCTCTCTTGTCTAGGTCACAAAATGTTAAAATGCGTGTGGATTGCCAGTGACATGTCTGCCACCCAGTAGCTGTTAATGCATTGGGTGTAATTGTGATGGGCTAATGTGTCAGGACCCATAATAAGCTTGGGGTGGTACGAATATGCACCAGTGGGACAAGCACTACCCTGATGTCTGGTGGTTAAATTGATGGTTCGTTGTCAAAGATGGTGTTGGGCAGGAATTTGAACTGCTAAGGGAGAGAGCTGCCACTGTCAGGGGTACCCCAGGTCTGAGTGCTGGGCTTGCAGGGGGGTGAGGAGACCAAAAGCTCTGCACATAGGCAGAAAAGGTGCCCTCCTGAGCCCAGATGGGGCTGCTGGCTGCAATTGCTCTTCTGGAATTTGTCCTGCCTCTTCCTAACCCTGGACAGACACCACAGGGGGGGACAGCTGGCTCTGTTAATAAAGGCAAAATGTTCTCTGAAGAAAGAGTTACCTCCATCTCTGCTTCCACTCTCATTTCTTGCAGTGCAGGTGACTACACATTACATTGTTTGGACAACAAAATGTGGTGCTCTCCATGGGACTAATGCTGCCAGGCAAACAGGACTATGCCTTCTCCTTTTTATGACCTGGATGACAGGCTGTCCCAAAGTAGTCTAGATTTAAGTGGAAGCTCTATCCCCATGTTGGTTCCTGCAAGGTGAGGTGGCCGAGCATGTGTCAATCTCAGTGTGGCTGCTTTCTAGTCCCACTGAGTAGGGTTGTTTCTGTGATCTTGGGGCTGTCTTCTTGAAGGATTGTACATCCGCAGTGCCTTTCCCTGCATTTTTCCAAGTGCTACTTTTTTTCTTGAGACAGCATCTGCCAGTTGTGGCAGCCAGCTTCACCAACCATTCCTATTTGCTTAACTCTTGATAATGGAGTTTGCCACTCCTCATAATTAGCTCAGTATGTTCCTCCACAGCTGCCCCTCCAGCATCCTGCAGCTCATAACAGCTTCTGCAGCATATTTCCCTTGGTACAGCCTCCCCACAAACTGTGGCTCAGAGGTTTCCTGAGCCAGGTAATATCTTCGTATTTAATATCCCTAGGGATCTCTTCTTCATAATTTTCTCTTTGGCATCCTGGCCTTTAATTTACTGATTTGTTGAAATCCAGTCTTTTCATAACTCTACCTGGTACAGCTCCAAGGAACAGTGGAAGCATCAGCCTGCCGCTTGCACGTCTCACCACAGGTGGCCTGTGTGACATACACAGCCCTTCACTGAAAAACAAAAATCTTACATGTTTAGATGTTTGTCAGAATCCCAGGAAGGGGCCCTGAGCCCTGGACAGGCTGCTGAAAACACAAACTCACAGGTTCCCAAAATATTTTACTCCGTTAAACAAGTTTCTGCTGTCTCCACACCTACAGAGGTTCTTGTCTGGCAGGGACTTTGCTCTTTTTAATTAACCAGCTGAGATAAATCATCATCTGGCACTGTGTGCATGCGGGGGAAGAGAGCTCCCAGGTCAGGGAGCACTGGCAGCCTTATCCAGAACTAGCAACTCCTGCTTTCCTTGGCTATGCTAAAGCCACTCTTACAGATCTGTGAGGGGACCTACAGACATACAGACATAGGGGGGGGGCAGGAAATCTGAAGAGAACTTCAGCTCTTGCCATCTAGTTTAACTAGAACATCTCATTTAACTTTTGCTGTCCAGAGATTAGATGATTAAAGGGCCACCTAAAAGACAAAGTGGGGATTGTAAGCTTAAAAAATTGTCTCATTTAATGTGCAGCTTTCTACAGTCAAGAAGTTATAAATTTGGAAAACTTTTCAGCATCTTGATTTCCACCCTCCACCTCTGCCAGCCTGATGAAAATGGCATATATTGTGTTAATGCAACATGGCTGGTTCAGACACAGTAACTATGGAGCCTGATTGTGTGAATTCAAGAGCTTCTCCCTCCTCCCCTTCCTTCCAAACCTCCTCAGCATAAATTGTTAATTAATGTAAAAATGGATGTTCTTGGTGCAAGATGCTAAAACACATTATTGTTCCTGCCATGTTCAGGTACTTGTATGAATGTGATTTGATTCAGTGCCTATGTGTACTAAGAGACTGCTAATGAAGCAGCTCTCGCTCGTTAAAAGACTTCTTGGTCTCCTGCCCCAGAGAAGTGAGATTCTGTCTCTAATGTGAGTTAAGTGCCCAACCTTTTCCCCATTGATAATATCAAGCAGCTGGATTTACAACTATCTATATGATAAACTCAGCAAACAGTCTGGATAGCACTCCTTGAAAGGATGAGCACATTGGAGACATCTGGATAAACCGGCAAATGGTCTGAAAAGAGGGAAAAGAGCTGGAGCGTAACCTATGACAGTGAATAATTCAGCTAGCTCTAGTCATGCTTTGCAGGGACATGGCTGTTAGTCAAAATAATCTTTTTCTTCTATGTAGGAGTGTTTTTCCTTTCTCTGCTAATAAATCCACCTACTGTCTTGTAATCCTCCCAGTCCCAGTAAACAATACTTAGTCGTTTAATTGGCATGTGGTAGGAAAACAGAGGCATCTTGGTTTAGGCTGGTGAAGCAGACCTGTCAATCATCTGAGTTATCTACTGTGTACTTTAATCCTCTCATCAGAAAGCTCTTAATCAATTATAAGTTAAATAGCCCGGCATTCTCTTTGAAAGATCAAGACAGTTTTGTTTTGACAGAACAGCCTAATTGCTAACAATTCATTATAGAAATGTTGCTTCCCAAAAACTGAAGCTTTGTTATCTTGAAATCTCCAGTCACTGCAACTACCCAACTCCCGTGTCTTGAGTGTAGCTAAATGTGAAGTGTATCCAGCTTTAATCTTGTGGTTTGGTTTGGAGTTTTTGCCATAATTACTAGATCTCGTCCATGGAAATGGCTGTCAATTTGTCCCATCCATGGGGCTGGCTTGCTGGGCACTGGGGGTTAGGTGATTCCTCTAGACTTCTGCCATGGAAGAGGAGAGATGTAAAAGAAAATGTGCCAAAAACTCAGCATATGGTTGGAAAGCACCTACCAGAAAATGGCAGGAAGAGCTAGCTGTGGTGCAGTATTTCACTCGACAGTCACCAGCGATGAATTAGTATAGTGGTTCAGTCAACTCAGCACCTTCCTATTGCTGCTGTCCTTGTGACTTCTGCACCAAGAACTGGCCCAAACTGTTGTGTCTCTCCCTTGAATTTATCATATCTGGAGAAGGTGTGCATGGGAACAAAGCCATTCATCATGTGCTGTCTTGGATAGCTTCTGCTGTTATAAAAAATGAAATACAATGAAGTGTGAACATGGATTAAACTAATTTAATTTATAAATTTAACATGGAAATCTGGAGTGTAAATGCGGAGAGAAGTTTTCAGGTTTTAGTTGATCTGAATGATGAGCTGAAGGCCTGTAGAGGACGTAGCAGAGCTAATAAAGGGAACAAGGAAAACATGAATGCAGCAGGAATAGGTGGTTGGAAAGGGCTTCTTGGTTAAGAGCCATCAAGGGCAATGGAATTGTGCCCATTCCTATCCCAGCAGGGCTTGTCCTTTAAATAGCTGCACACAGGTATCTGTTAGTCACTTAGGAGCCCGTTAAAGGATATTTATGCTGTTATTCTTTGTAAGTAAAGGTCTGCATATCCCAGTGCTGCAAACTTCATAGCAAATTGTGCTACAAATGATGCGGACATACACAGGGCCGCTGACAAGTGGGGAACATAAATATCTTTGGACACCAGCATCATAACAAACTGGCTAAGGAGTCTGGTTAGCTGGCAGCAGGGTTGTGCCTTTCGGAGTAGAGCAAGCGCCTCCTCTTGCATATAAACCAGCAGTGCTGCTCTGCCTGATGGCTTTGTGCCAGTAATGCCCCATGGCACTGCTGTCCCCTTGATCTGTGGAGCTCACAAGCTTCAAAAGGTGGAAAAGGGAAGAAAAAGAAAACCAAGGAAACAAAAAGCTTCAGGTGCATCTCTCAGCCCCAGGTTGACATCTTAAAGAACTGAGGCATGTCGTTAAGTGTTGCTGAAGTAGAAACTGGTCTTGTTAATCACCAGTACGCAAATGAAGAGACAGAAGCTTGAGGTTCATCCATGGAACGGGCTTCTTGCTTAAGGGATGGTGGTGGGAGAGCAGAGAAAGCCGTGGGCCCTCAGCAGAGGGGGAGAGCTGAACAAGTCCTGGTGTGATGGGTCTCCAAAAGACCATGTGGGTGAAGCTCCTGGCAGCTTCCAGCCCTTCCCAAGTGTTGTGTGCCTGTCCTCTGTGTCTTGTTTGTAGGCAGAGGCTGTTCCTCTAAGGAC
Source organism: Scopus umbretta (assembly GCA_013400535.1). NCBI lineage: Eukaryota > Metazoa > Chordata > Aves > Pelecaniformes > Scopidae > Scopus > Scopus umbretta. Next base: position 93,668 of record VZTL01065573.1, on the reverse strand, counting down.
TTTGGGGATTTGGGAAATTTGCAGGATTTTTAATGGTAATAGTTCTCCAAGTCTCACCCACCCTTTCCAACCTCCACTTGGACAAGTGATTTTGATCACCTCTAGTGAGCTCAGAACAGGAAGAAAGGGGTGTTTGTCTGTGTATGTGCTTAGAGCCCAAATCCACTGCAACCAGGCCCAGATCACTGTAAACGTTTCTTTTCCCCTCTTTCACCCTGAGAATGCCCTTCGCTGCGCTTGAGTCATTAATATTGAAATTTGTGCAAAAAGGGGTGAAAAGGGCTCTGTAGATCAGGCAATCTAAGGGCACAGGGAAATGCAGGAGAGAGGGAAAGATAAAACTGGCACTGGTGAGTTTTTGGTCTAAAGACCCCATTTTTAGTGTTTGTTTTCAATGCTTTATGCCCTTGTGGGCTCCTCATCTGTGGGGCTGCAGGTTAGAGGAGTCACTTCAGGTTAGAAAAATGGCATTACGGTCCAAGCACAGCACTGCTATCGCAACATGTGCCAAATGTCACGTATTGCTTCCTTGGTGTCCTGCTTGCGGTGGTGGTTGTACTTTAGTCCTTAATTCATAAACCCAAGAAGCTGTCACCATT